>DWIE01000510.1:0-14658 GCA_018248235.1 Choaspes benjaminii | reverse complement strand
CAACGATTTTGATGAAATTTTGTATATAGATAGGGTTTTGTATTTTAAGTTTATTTATATAGGTGACATTCCTGAAATGAAATGTTAATTTTCAGTGACATATATTTTAAATGATAGCATGGATTTATTTCCTGAACTCCATCTCAAAGAGCTTATTATGCATGGGCATATTCTACCATGCATAAAGATTTTCAACACACGAAGCTACTCGAAAATACATATATAATTTGTATATATATAAATATACAAAACAATATTACATTTGATAAATAGTTTATGATTTATGCAAGTAGTGATTTCACGAGCACTTTTGGGTACAAATTATAGTGGCGCAGATGTTTATGAGCCGAGCGAAACTTGAGGTCGCGGGTTCTATTCCCGTGGCGAGACTTTCTAATTTGTTTCGTATCTGGAATAACCTAGCCAGCATACGCAGAACACGAGACGTTATATCGATGTACCGAAGAGTAGCAACGAATCTTTGATTACAGATGTCATAGGATGCAGTAGCTACTTATCAGCAGGTAGGCTGCAAGCCCGTGTGTTACTTCATAACATTAAAAAAATATATATTCCAATAATTTCACTTCCGAGTTGAATTTCTCATTAATAAATTCATTAACATGATATTCGTTATCTTCCTCCGTGTTTCTAGAACGTTCCGAGTTTTCCGTCGGTGTTCAAATTGGGGACAAGTTTCAGGTGCACCTGCAGTGTTGACCCATATTGTATTCACGAATATTGAAATGAAATTTGTGAGAAGTTCGATAACGTTATAAACCCATTGGCTTCGCTGGCTTTTGACTGCAACTTTTCTATGTTATGATGTATCACACGGGCTTGCAGTCCACCGAGTCGTAAGTGGCCACTGCAACCCATGACATTTGCAACCATAGAGAACCGAGATATATATAGAACGCCTCGAGTTCTGCATATGCTAGCTTCCACACTGTTATACCGAAACACAAGTAGTGAGAACACTACTGCTGCATAGCAATAGGTGTGTCGACTGGTACCTATCCATCGACGAAAACAGTACCTCACTTTGGGAACCGAACTATGTGGTCAGTGACACAGAGGGTCTGTTTACGAATTGACGACCTCTAAGCACAGGAGGTGATGGACCGTCTGTGAAAGGCGAGGACGCTACGAGAAAATTATGTAATTTGTTTCGTGTTTCGAAAATCTTACCTGTAGTAGAAGTTCAATATTATGGGTAAGTACCACCGTCACACCTAGTTGTACCGTGAAACAGTAGTTTTCGGACTACATCTGTTTCGTTGTAAGAGTGGGATAGCATGCTGGAGCGAAGAGTTCGATAAGGGATATCACTACATTTGTAATCTATCTTATTCAAATTATATAGTTACTGACTTTAAAATGTAAGACAAGTCAGTTCATGTAGCTGCTTTATAATATGAAAAAAAAAAAAAACAAAAAATACCTTCCCCGTGTATAACAAACGTACGTGCCTGAATTAGTTCCGTCACAGCCTACATCTTGATGTGAAATGGTATTTTTTCTACAACTGCCGCCCATTTATACTGCGGAGTGGGATGTGTTTACCGGAGCGAGAAATGGGCACACAGGCAATCTTATTATTGTGTAGAACACACAGGAATACAGGGGACTTCGGGTAAATTGGACAACATAACAAATTATGGCCATTCTTGATTAATATTCGTACAAATAAGCTAAGTTAGAGAATCTTATGATATCAATACATTCCTATTTTTTTTATTATAAAACTTTTTAAATAAAATTAGTAACATGTGATTATGACGCGACAGTTTTCATAAAGTTCGTGTTACACAATATAAAAAACTACAAAACTGTTTTCATGATTTTGTCATTCTGTCTGTCTGTTCACATATTTGTTCCAGGCGATCTGACATATTGTCACGGTGATTTTAACAAAACACATTGTCCTTCTTAATTATTTAAGTTTTGTGTGGTATCAATGTAGCTTATTGTATTACTCCATTTTTTTTCTCATATATCATTCTGAAAGTAGTTACTACAATTAATAATAAACAATTACCAATATGTCATCACATTTAAGTAATTTTATTTCTGTTTTGTAGTCACCTCCGCTATCTGTCACTAAAAACTCAGTTGTCCAATGTTCTCGCGATGCCACAAGCAGAAACCGATGGAAACGCATCGCGAAAACTGCAATCTCCACCATCGCAACCATTACCACCACGACCACTCTGCCAAGAGTTAATTTAACACATCTAAGTGGTAGAACATGAATATGATCGACTGGGTCGATCCACCGTCACACCTATGTGTCATGAAACAGTAGTGTCCGCACTACTTCTGTTTCGGTGTAAGGGTGTGGTAGCCAGCATACGCAAAACACGAGGCGTTCGATCTCTGTTCTCAGAAGTAGTGCGGCGTCGGTTGTTACAGATGCCATAGCTCATGGCAGTAGCTACTATCAGGTAAACTGCAAACCTGTGTACTACTTCATAACATTAAATAATAATTAATTAATTAAATTAGCCAAAATGTAACTATATATGTATTCCACTTTCGGTTTCCTTTATATACGACTACTGCGACATATAACAGTTAAATATAAAAACATAAAATGCGATTTAAACTTCGAATAAATCATAGAATTCTTTAATTAAGGTTTTTGATTTTATTTGCTTTATACCATTTTACCCCGATCCCCTCGCACAGCTGCTCTTGGACTGTAATCAAAGTAACAAGACAAACGTCACTCCGAACGAACCAACGTTCTTTTAAGACTCCTTTACTTTCTAGCAATTTTTTTAATATGTGAATCTAACCATTACTTACGTAGCAGGTTAAAAAGGTTCATTTTTAATTATGAGGAGCGCATCGCCCTCAGGTTTCCTCGTGATACACAGAGGTTCATGTCCTTTTTTAGCACTTTTGGGGTTAAATTTTCTAGTATACTTCCTTAGTGCTCACTTACAGAGTATTTTCATGCCTGCATTCAATAATTTTTATTTCATCCATTATATCTATTATCTCGATAGAATAGAATAGAATCATATTATTATATATACAGAAGAAAAACTTACTGACTGACATATCAACGTACAGCCGGAACTACTGGGGCAAGGAACTTGAAAATTTGCATGTCGATACTTTTATAGCGTAGGCGGGCACTAAGGAAGGATTTTTGGAAATTCAACCCCTAAGGTGGCAAAAAAGGGGATGAAAGTTTGGTTGCCGCGAGCGAAGCCGCGGGGAAATAGCTCGTATATAGTAGCTCGCTGAACATACACTGCAAGTATATTCTTAATTTTTCCTCGAATAGACAATATTTCCTAAAACGTTAATATGATTAGACGTAGTATATTATTTAAACGGTACATATTTCAATGGATGGCACAATATTCCTGTTTAATAGGTTTCTTTTCTGCATCATAGCTAGTTGTGACGTGATCTACCTATCTTTTGTTGTAAGAGTGACTAGCATATGCAGGACACGTGATATTCAAACTATGTCCTCAAGAGTAGCGTCGCATCTGTAACCTTAGTTATAGATGTCATAGGCAGTAGGATCCATAACCATCAGATTATTGCTGCATCAGGACTCCAAGCCCGTGTGCTACTTCATAACATAAAGAATATGGACTGACTTTGACTGATTTGAAGTGTTGTTTTTCGTTTTTACGCTGAAGTCAAGAAAAACAAAATATAATCTTTGGCATAATACATAACATATGAATAACATATAATTTTTGACTGAATTATGCGGTATCAAAAATAACATATTCATTGAATCCATGCAAAGTGGACCGAGGAAGAAAACAATTTGGTGTCCAAACATAAAGGGTTGTCACAGAAAAGGAGATTCGCAGATTTTTAACATAACCTTCCTTTGACTAAGCGTTCAATCAATGTGCTATCAATTTTTGTTATGGAAATGGGACTATTGTTCGCATGCAGTTTATCTATTTTTTTTCTATGTTATGAAGTAGCATACGGGTTTGCATTGTACCTGCTGATAAGTAGCTACTGTAGTCCTTAACATCTGTAACCACAGATGCGGTGATACTCTTGAGGACATAGATGGAACGCCTCATGTTGTGCGTATGCTGGCTATCACACCCTTGCACCGAAATACGAGTAGTGCGAACACTACTGTTTCACGGTACAAATAGGTGTGACGGTGGTACCGACCAAGTCGAACATATTCATGTTTTACCACCTATTTTCTGATATTAAATTATCACTGCGGCCCAAAGTTTAAGGGTGGCCGCAGTTGTGTTCCTACTCCTAAGGCCTGAAATAGTTTCCTCTTGTTTACCGTGCATCCTGGCACCCACGCCCTTCAAATTAAAACCCAAGATAGAAGAGTGAATTTATGTTCAAGTGCAGTGTTATTGTTATATTAGTGGCAGAATATATCCAGGTGCACCCAGGTGAGTACCACCACAACCCCCATTTATTTCTGCTGTGAAGATGACGTCGTCTGCGTCGTATACTACTATGGCCACCCTGGTTATCTTCTGTATGTTGAGCAAAACTGGTAAATCCGAATGAGAAGCAGCTCATAGGAATTGTTTCAGTTTGAAGGGAGTGAGTGCTGACGCAGACACGAGGCAACCCACTTGGCGTCCAGGAATTGTAATGCAATTGAGACTGGCCATAAACACACACATGTGTCGGATTGAAGCCAGTGAAATCTGTCACAGGCTTCAGTTATAAGCTGTTAATGTAAGCTGGGCTGCCATGTAAAATGCATGCCCCTTTCAAGACCCCCATCCAAATGTCGATTACGAAGTACGAGTATAAGGGATCCATAGGAGCGAGAAAAATATTGGGGTGTCCATAATATGAAAGAATGGGTTAATGTTGAAATGCCTTGCTCTAACAACATCACACTTTGACATATATAATGAGAAAAGTACTTAGACAAATAGAAGTTTCAGGGTACTATTAAAATCAAGCAAAGATCGGTAGATTTTAGTTAATTGTCAATAATAAATTATATTATTGTTTGTAAAAACATATGTATGGAATCGCTACAAAGTGTAATAATATCCAAAATGAGATGACACTTCAATCGTTTATTTGTACTTTAATTTTAAAACTGATGGCCACGGTGATTTGTAAATATTTTTTCAGATCGTCATTAAACCGATAATCCATGTGGAAAAGGATCGATTGATTATTTTCTCATGATAGTTCAAAGACACTATAGTAAATGACCAAAGTACTGCATCAGGTTTTCAAGATTCAGGCTCATTAGTTACTGGTCACAGTTACGAACAAAGTTCAATTTAATTTCTTTCAAAGATTTTACTTCGCAAATAAACAAACAGGACAGTTTATTTGAAAGAGAAAATAGTTTTGCATAGATCTTGACTATCTCCATGACTATGCACATTCTTCTAATTTCTCACAATATTTTGCAGTTAATTCATTCTACTTTTTACTTTAACTCAAACAGCATCTCAGAAAGAACTAACCCTTAACGGCAAGTCCAAACCAATACGTTGCGAGCATTGTTTTAATTTAATAACGGTCACGTATTCTCTGTAGAATTAGCGGTAGAAAGGAAAAAATAAAATTCATTCTGGCAGCCCTAGGGATCTCGCCTACTCACGTTTCCTTTATAAAAGCGGCGGTCAACTTCAGCGGATTTCAGAAACTCTCCAACTTTCTTCAACGTGAGGTAGCTCTTCTAAGCTGTGGAATATATGTGCTTGTTATGGTTCTAATATGATATTTGGCCCGCCGATTAAATAGGTAAGTACCTAGAGAAGTAAATGTTGTTATTATTTGTATTTTTTATTTTCCAAAATAACAGTTTTTTGTTTTTATTGTTCTCTGCTTGGATATATCAGTAATAAATTAAAAAGTTTATGTTTTATTAAAATTAATTAAAACTATAGAAGATTTTTTGTTGTTACAGATTTTTAAAATGCGCAAAAAAATATTTTTCTTGTTCATACTGCTTTTATCCAATGCAATAGTATTTGGTAAAAATGATAAAAATAAAACTAAAACTATAAAAGGAAATCATAAAAGTAATAATAAGCCAAATGAAAAACCAAAAGATGGACGTACGAAGAGGTCTCTACACAATAAAGCTGATAACGCATTTGTAACTGACATTGGACATGAGGTAATCATTGAAAACCCCAGCGAAGACATAGTGAACTATGCAAGTACTTTAGACGAAGGTCAATCAAACTTAGGAGCAATTGGAGAATTTCAAAAGGATCAACCATTTTGGGGAATGAGAGGAAGGCGAAGTGACCCCGGAGAAATGTACGTAAATTCAAATGATATAAATTCTAAATACAGTGTTAATACTTGCAAATTTTGTTATAAGTCCCATGCAAAGTTTTTGCCAAATAATAAAAGAGATGACATGACTCCATTCTGGGGTAGTCGTGGTAGGAGAGATTCCCAAGAAGTTGAAGAAAATAATCCTTTTTGGGGTAATAGAGGACGAAGACAGGAAGATCCACCATTTTGGGGCAACCGCGGTAGACGTGATAAAGTGGCGCAAAACACTTTCGACATCAATCATCAAAGCTCATCTATAGATGATCCACCGTTTTGGGCGAGTCGTGGTAGACGTGATGAAATGGAACCTTTTTGGGGAACTCGAGGAAGGCGAGACGACATCGAACCATTTTGGGGAAACAGGGGAAGACGCGATGAAGTAGAACCGTTTTGGGGAAATCGAGGAAGGCGTGATGACCCGGAACCGTTTTGGGGAAATCGCGGGAGACGTGATGATTCAGCACCATTTTGGGGAAACCGTGGTAGACGTGACGAGATGGAACCATTTTGGGGTAATCGAGGAAGACGTGATGACAACGAACCGTTTTGGGGCAACCGTGGCAGAAGAAATGATGATGATCCTTTTTGGGCCCATCGCGGTAGACGGCAAGATGCCGGCCCTTTATGGGGGAATAGAGCAAGACGAGAAACTGATACCTCTTTTTGGGAAGATCGTATCAGGGAAAACGAATATAATAACTATTGGACTGGTAAAGGCATACGATCCCTACGTGAGTCTCGAGCTAGGAAAAAAATCGCTCTAAAGGACTCTCTTATAAATGGCATGAATTATATAAAATATGACATAGAAAAACTTGCTAGAATTAGAAGAGGTGATGACATCGCATTTTGGAGTAATAGAGGACGGGACAGTAAACTAAAATATTTATTTAACGACTCTTCAAGAAACAGGGCATCATACATTGCGCCGCCTGACGTAGAGAAACCAATTGCCACTAAATTAAGCGTAAACGCTGAGCCGAATACTGTCCATGATGATAGAATATTTGCGGAAGAACCACGTTACATTTTAATTGAAAGAAGTAGTCGATCTTCTGCTGAAGATGATCCATTCTTTATTACCAGAGGTAAAAAATATAGCCGATTTAAGTTACCTAAAGGCGATAGGGACAGACGCGGTGCAATTGAGGAACTAGTGAAATCTGTACGAAATGATCCGTATTACATAGCAAGAGGCAAAAAAGATTCTGAATACGTCAAAATCAAAAACTCGACAATATCAGAGGATGAATCTTTTAAAGCGAAACAACTTATATGTTCTACGGTCGACTTGATTGTTACCAAAAACGACGGACACAGAGTTGCTAGAGATGTAGACGATACTGAAAGAGAGCGGCGGACGATACTGAAAAAATTGGCAGCTCAGCTCCAAATTGACCCGTATTTCGTAAGCAGAGGTAAAAAAAATGTCAACGACGATAAAAATGAAAAAGTGTTAGAAGAATTTCTTAATAAAGTGTCTGAAATGTGTTAAGTCCAATTACATAGGCTCACTCAATAATATTAAGCTTAATTTATTAATGTGTTACAAATAGACCTAAGTTTAAAACATTTTAAATTGTTAAAGTTAAAGGTTATTTTTAATGTATCTCTATAAAAATGTAGCGAAAGTTACTGATAAATGTGAAAAAATACAAAAACAAGATTACCTTTTTTGTATTTTAGTAGGCGATATTGTATCTTTCTCCTTAGACAGTAATTCTCTGTATGTAGAAAGGGTCGTGGACTCAACGGAAATCCACATAATAAATATGTAATTAGTGCAATTAAAGAAAATGTGTTTGTAAAGGCTGCCTCATTTTTTATTTCAAATACCCCATTTTAACGTGAATTTAATTTAATTTTTATTTTAGATAATTTTTTTGTTTTGTCGTCATTTTAATAATAAAAATTAGATATTCTACTCATTTCATTCAATTTATATATATAATACACGTACAAATATACTGAATATATACACTGAAAAACAAAGTACAATAAGAAACACATTTAAAAATTAAATACACATTATTACCTAATTAAAAGTATTCATGTCATAAAATTAAACAAATACACCAGTCTTTTTTTTGTTTCGAAGTAGCACACGAGCTTGCAGTCCACTTGGTGGTAAGTGGCTACTGCAGCCGAATCATAGGCCCAATCAAATACCAATCTGTAACCAAGGCTACAGATGTGGACTTGTAAGAACAAGAATCAATTGCTTCGTGACCTGTATATGCTGGTTACCATACCTTTTTCATGTGAACATTTTAAATACATTCTATGAACAATAGAGGTGATATTAAAGTTTTGCCTTGAACCTGCCTAGTGGTGGTAGAACTTATCAAGTTTAGTCCGGACGAATAGTACCAACAAACCTATATCGATTGTGAAGCAACTCTTGAGAGTTGTTTTAGTTTAAAGGTGGTGGATGTCAGCATACACGGGTTACATGAGGCGACGATTTTGGTTATCAGGAGTAAAAACGCAGAAGTGACCGACCTCGTAGAGATCACGACTGATGACTTACCAGCAGTTGAACTGCATGCTTGTTGGCAAAGAAAACTGTTCTGTTAATAGTAGTTGTAACAAACAGAGACATGCTTAAGGAGGGTTCTTAAAATGGAAAGGAAAATAAAAAGGCAATGTAGTGCGACTTTTCTTTATTATTATTCTGCAATATTATCATTATTATTATAAATATACCTACCTTCCAAAAGACCTATTATGATTTGCTCTCACAATTTCCATGATGTAGGTAACATTTGAGTAAGATATTATCATTTGAGCAAACGAAATTTTTCGATACATTTAAAGAGAAAATTTTCGAATCCATACAAGGTACACCGATTCCAATTACGTCTATATAAGAGATCTACTGAATACTATTATTTTAAATTGGCTTACTACAATGGCTGAATTACTAAACACATACATTGGCTGACAATTCTCTAAAGAAAAAAAACAAAAGGTACTCAGGCTTCTTGTGATGTGTGAACAAGCATCAATTGCATCTATTTATTGACCAAAATGCGCGTCGAAAGGAAATAATGAATAATTAAAGAGACCTAAAACATAAATTAGGTACACAAATTTTCATAATTCCAATACACATAGTCACAACTATTATAACAGCGATATAATTATGGACATTCAACACGTCTATATTGATATGACAGTTACATGAATACGATCTATAATAACACTTCCAGTATCAATAAACGTCTAAACATTTAGGTACGTAATGACAAAGTAATAGGCCATCATGGACCGATAACTCTACGACACATTCAAATAATACTGCACGATGTTAGATTAAAATTTTCATTTTCACATACATTAACAATGCAAATACGATTTCAAGTATGGCATACGACGACATTTCATGTCGTAACTTAATCGTTAATAATCTCATGTTAAGATTTGTCCGCTTACGCGGTCTAAGATGCTACCCAAACTATATTAATGTCTCATACATCAATATGTGAAGAAGCTGGTACATACAACAGAAATATATCGTTAGGCTCTTCATCATTCAAGCCGCCCATTAACGGGGCGGTGCTGAAACATTGCCATCAAATAAAACAGTTATGACATCCATCAAAATAGTCCGAACGTGCGTCCGGATCACGCTGGAACCCTGCAGGTATCTTTAGTCGTTCAAACTCTCCACAGAAGAAGATGGTTGGTGGAATCCTCTCTACCCGCATCTTCGCTCATTGTCGAACTCCTGAAGTCTTCGTATCCATCTCCCCCAGAAATGATCAAGGTCTCCACGTTGTTCTGAGTGGTCTCTGCTTGTTTCTGGAGTTTCTCTGCGTTGGTGGAACGGCGGCTTAGAGCTTTCGTCTTCAACGTTTGCGCTGGCTTCGGCGGCTGCTTGTATGGCATCGGGTTCTCCACTATTGTCAGGAATCGGACATGGCCCGTGTGCCCGTAAGGTATACCAGAGAAGTGCGGCACGGTGTAGGCGCCGCGCGCGTCGGGCGCCAGGCGCAGCGGCGCGGTGAGCAGCACGCCGGCGCTGGTGCCCACCCACAGCGTGTCCCTGTGCTCCAGCAGGCCCGTCACGCGCAGGCACGCCGCCTTGTGCTGCCGGATGATGTCGTCGCAACCATGCAGCATCTTAGTGACTTGCGGCGTCAGATTGATCTCGGCGAGCTGTTCCCGCGTGGTACAGTGGTAACAGCGCAGCTGAGCTGCGTTCTGCAGTGCCAGCCACAGGCAACCGCGAGCGACGGCCATGTGGCTCACCGGCTTCGAGTCGGAGCTTATTGGAAAGGTATCCTCGATCTGGAGATTGTGTGGATTGATGATCTTGATGTTTGACTGTGTCGCGCACCAGAGCCGGCTGCCAGAGACGAGCATGCTGCTCACGGGGTAGCTTCCAGTGCCCACCAGCAACGTGGAGCGTTCCGCCCAGGAACCATCAATATCTCTGCCGTAGACCACGAGGTCACCCGATCCAAGAGCAACAAATACTTTCCCCTCGACGAAAGCGATGGACAGCACGGCGGAGTTGTGCTGCATCTTCACCTTGTTCTTCTTGACGCGGATGTTGTCTAAGCAGTTGTACACGTGGATGCAGCCGTCCTCAGTTCCCAGCCACATTGTGGACTGGTTGGCTGTGGTGCCGCTATCCTCGGAGGACTGTCGACTCGTTGGCGAAGAGAGCGTCCCAGAAGTAATACCCATAGCCTGCTTGTCGACCGCCGGGTTAGAGTTGGACTTCATCACGGGGTGCACCTGGATGCTCTGCCCTGTGTGGGGGGTGCTGAGGCTCTTGCTGTGGCTGGGGGTGAGAGTGCTGCGGTAGCCCAGGCTGGCCGTGAGGCTGCTGTGGAGACGGAAGCTGGCTGACTCTTGGCTCCGCTCTGATTGTGCGTCCTGGTTCTCGCTGGTGGAAGAACCGTCGTCTTCGTCATCGCTTGACGATGAGCTGTCTAAGCGAATATTCTTGCAGCTGTCGTCAGGGTCAGAAATGCTGATGCCTGGCTTGGAACCAGCACTACTGCTGCTGATGGAACTTGTGCTCGGTATATCCAAAGTATGCTGCCTGGCGAGAGCTGGGGCGGGCGGGACGCATGCCACGCATAGGATGCGCGCGTTGCACACGCCGTTGCACGACGTCACCTGCGGCTTCGGCGTCAGCGTCAACACGCACACCTGGCCGACATACCCGTCGCTGTTGCAGACCCAAACATCCGGAGAGTAGCCCTTTGGGGGCAGAGTAGGCGCAGCGCAAGTGAACTGTAGACCAGCTCGCGTTTTACGGATGGGAACCGGCGACATGAATTCTGGCACCAGCCTATCATGGCCATATAAACTTAGTTTCTGTTTGGTTTCGTTGATGAGCTCCTCCCAAGTGCTTCTCTTCTCGGTCTTAGGGAATATTATGGTCAAGTTTTCAGTTCCGCTTGATGTACTCAACGTGATCTCCATGTAGCACAACTGGGGGTCGCTGTTGGTTCTCTCCGAGAGCTGCTTGGTGACGGTATGCAGCATGTCCCTGACAAGCTCTTCCAGTTGGGAATGCTGCGTGTGCAATGCCGCAATGTTATCAGATATCTGAGTGAGGGTGTTAACGTCATCTGTTAGGGTTTCCACATCATGAATTGTCCGGCGAAGGTTCTCGTCTTTTGCTTTGACGATTTCGAGATCAGCCAGCGAAATTCTCATCAGTAGTTTATACTTGTTGCCCTCCATTTGACTCGCTATGTTACTTTGGTATGTTGGAATGGGTTTCTTTATAGTTCCAGTCCTTCTCTTGACGCTCGTTATGAGGAGAGTATCATTGAAGAGGAACAAGGCTCTATCTTTGATGGTTCCTTGCGCAGATGGCACTGTGACCATCTCATATCTCAGAAACATGCGATCCGCTGACACCAGGTTCGATAGACCCTCGATCATTTGCTCCAAGTCCCGTAATGTCTGCTGCTGCTGCTCCAACTCCAGGCTCTCTCTCTCCGTGCAGTTTATCAGTTCTAAGAGATCGTGGATTTCCTTTTGCGCTTCCACTAGAAGTTTGTGGTCCGGATGAGACTGATCGGTATGTTTAATCAGTCTCTGTATCAGCAACTTGTAGCTCGGGAACTTCTGCACGGGCTTGATGAGCAGATTGTCCAAAGAGAGCTTCCCCTTGTGATCCCTAGCCATAGCATCAAGGAACTTGGCGAAAGCAGGTCGTGACGCCGCAGCAGTCTTTATCGTCTCCTTCGCTTTCTTCAGATTGCTGATGAATGTCATGTACGTATCCATCACGGTGGGCTTCGTGAACTGAGAAAAGTATTTATTTTAATCAAAATTAATGTCTCAAATTTTATGTTCGTTTTAAACGAATTAATTGAGAACTAGCAACTTGAACTAAATTGTTAATGTTTGAAATGTTTTTTTTTAATATTATGCAACAGCACACGGGCTTGCAGTCTACCTGCTAGTAAATAGTTACTGCAGCCCATGACATTTTAATCACAGTTTCACGATGATCAATGCATGATTAGCTTTGAATTAAAATTATATTTCTTTACGCGATGTCTGTGTGTGTATGTAATATAATATAATATAAAATAATAAAGTTCAAGATCAAATACATCAAATGCTTTTACTAGAAATTCTTATTTTTTCTTCCTGGAATTCAACAAGGAATAAAATAACAAGTCGTCGTCTTGCTTAAGAAGTTACAAAATATATATATTATTTTATTGAAAAGATAAGTGCTGTTGGCCCTACTGGCATATACAACGTCACCGATCTTTTGTGGCGATCAGAGTCATGGACAATGAAATTAAAATGGAGTGCAAGAAAGCATGAAAAACAACGAGGGTCGTTGCTTAACCAGAGGGTAGCTCTCGTAAGAGGTACGGATATCGGATATTACCCCCTAGTAATCGATATTAACATCAATAAAATGATAAATAACAAAATGAGTGAAGTAATAGTTGATGAATGAAAACCAAAAGAACTGGGTCTTTATACTCACAGCGTCTAAAATCACGTCTCCAACTTTCTGTTTCAGGTCCCATTGTTCTAGTCTTAGCCTCAACTGCTCCAAAAAGTCCTGGTGGACGTTCAAGATGGTGGGCACTTGGTAGAAGATCTCGTCTACCAGAAACCCATCGAGAAGCCCTGAGTTCTCCGGGCTCTTTAGTGGCTGGAGGTATTTCTGCAACGAATAACCATTCTATGGAATCACAAAATATATTAAATCTTTTAAAATTTATACCTATATATTAATATGTGAAGCGAAAACTTTGTATCCTTTTTTAATAAAATAATGTAGATTCTCCAATTTAATATTAACTGGCCCAAATTTCACACTCCTATGTCGGCTTCCTTTTCTTTCAAAGTGGTAAATACAAAGTTTTTGTTTCACGTATTAAAATATAAGATAGTACTGAAATCAAAATTTAAAAAAAACTTTTTTTATCTTTCCATGAAATTTAAAAGTAATCCAATTTATTTTTCATACCGATTTCTAATTGCTATTAATTTTCAGTACATAACTTTTAAAAAAGAACTGACGAGCTTTTTAAACTTTCAGCTTTAAAAGGAATAGAATTTTATGGTTGCCTTCCATTAAAGCCACCGGAAGAAATTATTTACGGTCTGGTTTCTTTAAAGGTAAAAATAATAAGGAAGCACCTTTTATTTTATTTACTAACTCTATTTTACCCCCTATTTTGGCAGTATGGCATAATGAAATAATAAAATCAAAGAATTCTATGTCTAAATATTTTCCGTGTGGAAAATATTTAGCAAGTTTCGTTGCTAAAAATCCCGATAAAGTCGGTTAAGAAGTTTCGAGAAAGTAGACATTACTACACCAGTTTTGTTGGTTCTACATTATATAAAAAATACTAAGATCTTATTTGAAATGTTATTTCGAAGTAACATACCCTTCCATTTCAAGTCCTTATTTGCACATATATTTTATTTCCGTGAAAAATGCTATTGAAATTTCTTATTCCGAGAAATCGCATTAGTACCCCGAAGTTTCGAAATTCGACCTCAACATAACTAAGGAATTATGGTAATGTGTATTTCTGAATACACGTTGGGGTAAATTCAGTCGTGAGTTTTGTTTTTAGTGCATACGTTATAGTAAACAATAATTTGTAAAGAAACGAGAAGTAAAAAGAGTAGAAGATGTAAAAAGGAGCAGAATGTCATATTTCATTAAGTACTTCCTCTATTCGAATTCTATTGAACGCTTAGAATGGTTAGGTACTTAGCAACTTGCACATTTAATAGCAAATATCTGGGTGACTGAGCTTCGTTCGTCTTTTCATTCTTCTCAGTCGGATCACTCTTGGCAGAGCGGTCGTGGTCGTCATGATGCGTTTGTGGCACGTATTGTTACGCCGCCAGTCATCC
>DWIE01000509.1:0-14664 GCA_018248235.1 Choaspes benjaminii | reverse complement strand
TATTATCATTTTATAATTTTAAAATTTAAACTTGTTATTGGCAAAATGGCCAACAGCTGAAACGCCATCGCAAAAAGAAAAAAAAAGGATTAAAACAAAACTCCTTATAACGCCTAGGAATAATAATAATAATAATAATTTTATTTCTCAGACAATGTCCATACATATGTATGTAAAATACAACTTAAAAACGATGTTAGTCAATACATTCAACTAATTTAAATTATTTCCTGTGTGAGAGGCAGGACGAAAGCACATGGTAATATCCATGCGAATTCCAATCCGACACAGTGAGGTACATAATACATTAATACATTAAATGACGTAATGTAACTGCAATGGCTAAAATAGATGACTATATGACTGACAAACTTCCTCAAAACCAAGAAACAATAAACCTATCATGAACTACGATAAATCAGTGTCAAAAAATGATGTTATAATTTTTAAAAAAAATTGTTATATAAAATGTATGCCTCAAAAATAATCCACAATCCGGTACATACGGCTACGATAATATATCGAATTCTATTTCTATAATATCTCTTACAAAAACAATCTGTGTGCACTCGTGCATAATGCATTCAGATGCTTTGGAGGCACTGATGCCGTTCGCATTAGCACTCGTTAGCGGAAAACAAATTAATAAATTATACTATTAGCCCGTGGGAATTGCGCTTGATTACATTGGATGTACGTCGGACACACGTGGGCTGAGTTGTGAAGACACTACAGAACAGTATGAGGGTGATTTTATAATACATAAATGTTAACACATAAATTTATCTTCAGTCGTATATATAAAAATATGGTAATACGATTTTCGGATATCTAATCTTACTAAGATTAATTTACTTTTAAACTGCGAGGCGTTACCTTGGCGATGAGCAGCAGGTCGTCGTGCGGCGCGGCGGCGTCCAGCGCGAGCAGGTGCGCGGCCAGCGCGTGCGCCAGCCGCGCGGCCAGCGAGCGCTCCACCAGGCGCGCGCCCGCCTCGGCCGCCGCCTCGCGCGCCGCCGACCGCTTGCCCGCCAGCGCCATGCGGTTCTTCATGCCGAACCGCGCGCGCTGCACAACCAACGCTCTATGTTAACCATACCTATGCTATATGTGCTATATGGTTAGAACAATCCATAGCAATTGTTAATTCATTATGCTTGTAGAGCTGATGCGATTCGAGCGCAGGGGAATACGAACGCTTGTGCAGCGACACCAATAACAATTTTCTTTGTCTTGTATTCACTTGACGTCGTTAACGTGATTCCATTACACACCGTGATACAATTATTATTTACATGCTGCTAAGTGTCTTGAATATTAGTTTTTGATTTACATTTCGATTTCAGCTTTAAAAAAAACTAGAAAATAAAAGAGGCAAGTACCCATACATTTAGTAAAATTTATTACTCTTAAAAAAATGTTTTTATGCGCAAACACTTGCACAGTACCTGTTGCTCCTCGAGCGCAACCTGTATGCCGCGGCGCGCGGCCTCCAGCTCCTGCATCTGGTGCAGCAGCTTCTTGTGCAGCTTGCGACGGTGCAGCTTGCACTCGGTGGCCCGCGGAGACGAGCCACCCGCGTCCGTAGCGCCCGGCTGGGGCCGACCACCCACCACCCAGTCCCATCTGGAGTGGCGGTTGGCGGGCAGCGCGGAGGCCGGCAAGGCGGCGTCCAGCACGGAGGCCAGCACGGTGAGCGTGGCGGCCAGCAGCGCGGGCTGCGCCTGCGGCGCGCGCAGCAGCTCCAGCGCGCGCGCCGCGAACGCGTTGGCCACGCCGCCGGGGCCCGCGCCGTGCATGTACATGCTCTTGCGCGCCATATACATCACCGCCACCAGGCACCTGCCAGGCAAGTGTTAGCTACATTTTGTTTCTTTTCCATTAAGGAGAAGCATAGAAACACATGATCCATCTGATGTAAGCTTGTCAATAACCAGTGACCAAAATGGACCACAATTACTGTGTTACTTCTGAGAGTAAAGTTTGATCTTTTTCACTTCGATATTGTCAATATCACCTTTAAACCATATACTATGATTTGGATTATTACTATTAATACAATACCGCAATGTTGTGTTAATGTTTTATTTTATGTTTCATGACAGTAGGATCGAAAATGTTTAACAGTAGTAACAGGTAATCTAATAAATTAGATCGTAAATAATTGATCACATTGTGATAACTCTGGTGTTCATCCGTGAGAGGTTCTGGTCCAAAAAATCTATTTATAACAATAATATGAATTACCTTTGCGATGGAACTTTTCGCAGTGGCGAGTTACGTTTAGCAGGATAAAGCAGAGACACACCTGTCGAGCGGCACCGGCGGCGCGTCGTGGTCGGCCAGCGCGGCGCGCAGCGCGTCGGCCAGCAGCGCGCCCCACCACGGCTCGGCGCCGCACGCGCGCGCCAGCAGCGCCGCCAGCGCCGCGCCGCCCGCGCCGCCCCACGCGCACTCCCACGCGCCCGCCGCCACGCCCGCGCACCACTCCGCGCTGGGCGCCGGGCACGCCGCCGAGCCCATCAAATCCTCCATTTGAAAGACAAAATACAGTAGCATGTCTACAACATTCTCAACGATCACTCTTAACTTGTCAGTAGACGATCGGTCAATCAGATCATCCGGGGTGAGTTCCCCAGACTCCAGGGCTTCCAGCACGCCCGGATTACATTCAGGGAGGTTTCGCAAACGTTTGATTATATTGTTGCAGTTGTGCAGTTGCTGTTGTAGGTCTATGCACTCCTGGTAGGCGACGGTAACCTTGGGGTCGTTCTCGTTGTGCAAATTCAAGTACGCCATCATGTGAGCCGCGTTACCGTTGTACAACTCCAGATAGGGGTTAAGCAGATCCATGAGTTTACCGCTCGCCAGCCTGTTGGGAATACAAATCGAATTATATCATTTGAATTATGCTTTACAGAATAGAAAAATATATAGTCTGCTGGTGTCGCCACATTGAAAGGATGAATGATAACTAAAACAATTCATAAGGGAGTTGTGAATTATAAAGTCAGTAAAGGTGGCAACCGTAATATCAGACCAATGATTCTTCTACCATGACCATGATAAGGTTGAAATATCGGTTTCAAAAAAGTAGATCATTAGTACCTGCTATATTTTAAAATAGTTATTTAATGTTCCTTGTGAATTATCTTCTGCAATGATGTAAAAACAATGCACATAAACCAAGTTTTTAACAGTGTGGTAAAGATATAATAAAACCGGAAGTATTACTCACTGGAACCTGCAAGTGAGATCTTCTCTAAGCGCATTGAGTGCACTGATCGAGGCTGTTCTGTTGTTTATTTCCACGATCTCGCCATAGAACCAGCCTAGTGGTATCTTGCACTTCATAGCAGACATGCCATATCGTCCGATTGTTGTTATCTTCATATAGCGGCAGACAGGCGGCGGCTGTATGTCGGTGAGCACGAGGTGCTTGGTGGCGATGTCGGTGGCGAAGGCCAGTTTCACGCAGTCGGTCTCCTCGCCCACCGTCCAGATGTCGATGCACAGCGTCACCAGGTCCGAGCATGACGGTATTATCTGGTTTGACAAATTTTACTAGCATTATACAAAATTATATTATATTTGTGTAAATTATATTGTCAAAATGTAAAAAGTATAAAATTGCGTTAGTGTGCAATAAAGAACACATTGATCTATCTGTTTTGCTGTCTAAAACATGAAATACAATTTTAGGTGTTTGAATATTTTAAGTATCATTTGGAAACATTTCTTTTATATACTGGAGATACAGATAGAGAGAACAAAGTATGTAGTGCACCAAATGGTAAGTGGCTGTCACAGTCTACATAAAATCTGCAACCGGGATCAGTCACAGGTGTGGTTTCCGTTCCTGATGACAAACTTCCCACATTTTGTATTCTGAATATGTTGAATCTTAACTGGAACTTGTATATTAAATAAATTTAACCACACTGTGTTGGCGCCCAATAAAACCGAGATTGGTATTTATGGAGAGTAAGAAATAGACAGCCCAATATACTTTCATTTATACTGGCTATGTAGCATACAGCATTGGCCTAACACAACAGCGCAAACTCTGTTAATACCTAGCACAACTAGATGAGGTGTTCATCTGGACAAAGCCCCACAGGACAGTATAGTATGAGAGCACTCACCACATCGGTGAGCCGCACGACGTGGCCGAGGTCGAGCACGATGTAGCGTCGCGCGCCCGAGTGCATGCGCTCCACCAGCAACGTGTGCTGCGGCGGCCGCGTCACCAGCTCCGCCCAGGGGATGCCGCACTGGTCCTGCTCCTGGGTTACCACACACCACTTAGTACAAAGTAATCGGGGACACCTTACACACTATATATTTGATAGGTCAGGTAATAAAAATCATCAAAGGTTTTAAGAACTCTAGTTGTAAATCCTAACATATAATAAATTAAGTAAATTACCGCTTCGCTACGTACAACAGAACTAAACAAACAAGCCACGGGAAAAATATGTAGTTATTTACAAAATCGAGATACCTTAAACAGACTATCTTCGGAAAATTCTGCTTTATCTTGCGCGTCGCAATCCATCATTGAGTTCTCAATGTCTTCAAGGGAGTCTGGATCTTGAGATGATTGCTTCATCTGCTCTGACTTTACCATATACGACCACAGCTATAAGTAAAAAATACGTGGTTTTAAGATATAGTCAATACACGCATTTTTTTACTTATTCGCTGCCTCGTGAATTATCAAAAGAACATATGAAGACATTGAGTTACCATCATTAAAAAGTAAGCTGATTCGACGAAGGTAAAACACTATTCACAATTCTAACCTAATGTTTGTAAATTTCAAATAATTAATAACATTGACACTATCAGATCAAGGTAAATTTTATAAGCGGTGTGGGCGTATGGCGATGTGTAGCGGGTACCTGGTGGGGGTCGCCGACGTGCGCGCTGACGACGGGCGGCGCGTGCGGCGCGGGCGCGGCCTCCAGCTTGGTGCCGTCGGACGCCAGGTGGCAGCTCACGTGCAGCGGCGTGGCCTCGCTCAGCCCGGCCGCCAGCGCGCCCACGCCGCTGGGCGCCGCCCACCACGCGTCGTTGGCGCTGCTGGTGCCGTTGCTGCTTGTGGCGCCGGCGACGCACGCGCCTCCGCCGCTGCTGCTCGGGCTCTTCGTCTCTGTGTACCCCACACATTTATTACAAGAAGTTTGGTTTCACGTATGACAAATAAGTACAACATTATCATGTATTTTAGGCATGTACTGAAATAAAATTTGAATAAATCTATTTTATGTCAACTGTCCAGTTATTGATTAGCGTTTGGACGAGTTTGCAATCGAATATGTAACTATTAACTACCGTAAATTATATATAGTTATTATACAAGCAAGAATTGAATAAAAAAAATAATCGATTACGGCACATAGTGAAGTTAATATTATTGTTACAATTAGAAACCAGTATGAACACAAAAGTTTAAAGTGAAAATGGAGACATATAACGAAATACATACCCATTTCAGGTGGCAGATTGAGTAGATCCTTGAGATGATAATCGTTGTATTTGCAGGGCGGTGGCGCGGATGTCTCAGTGCCGAGCACACTCGAGTACGTGGCCGGCGTTGACGAGCCGCGGCCGAGTTCCGGCACCTCCGCCGCAAAGATCGTAGACTCCAGCGGTAACCCGTACAGACCGAATCTAGTGGTACATGATTACTTTAAATTTATTGGAATTGATAATTACCATGATAGGTGTTGAAACGAATGTAGAATTTATTCGAGATTAACAATTTATTAACTAAAGAAAATCATATAAAAAAAATTATCCACCCTCAACCTGTGATAAAAATAATGCAAACAGTTTTTCAAACCTGGATAGTATATTAAAGAACATAGCATACTGAACCGAACTGTAAACACAGCACAGCTTGTTCAAACTTCAAATGATTGAGCGTAACGCTGCGTTGATCAAGCGTCGTATCGTATGACTGCTGTTCCCTCGGCTGACGCGTGAACGCGTGGCGGTGCACGCAACTTTATACATTTTTTAATTAATGTACTTGTGGTGTTGGTCCCATCGGCGTTTACGGTGTCAACAATCTTTAATGGCACGCACCTGGCGCGCAGCAGCTGGTGGTAGTGGTCGGGGCGCGCGCGGCGGGCGTGCGCGGCGCGGCGCAGCAGCTGCAGCAGCGCGCGCAGCAGGCGCGGCGCGGCGGCGCGGGGGGTGGCGCGCTGCGCCAGCGCGGCCAGCCAGCGCAGCGCGCCCGGGGACGCGCTGGCGCCGCACGCGGCCACGCACTCCGCCACGCCGCGCGCGATGGCCGCCTCCACCGTCAGCTTGTGCGGCGCCGGCACCTGCTTCCAGCCCCTGCGCGCAACCACACCACGCTACATGCTACGCTGCACCTCACACAACACACCTCACTGCTCTCCGCTTCTTAACTTAAACTAACTGTGTACCGTGAAAATTAAGGTTTCAAACACTTCTATTATCAAACCATATGCATGATACATACGTTTTTATGTATTGTATACTTTCCATTGTAATGAATTTAAACATACTGAGTTGATGTGCAACAAAGTCTATCTTTTTTTTATGTTATGAAGCAGTGTTGTAAGAAACAAATTTAATCATGCAATCGATTTTTGTTTTTCATTTTCTCTACTAAAATAAATTTTTCATATAACAATTATTATAGGCTATTAAGATGAATTCTATACTCACTCGAGAGCAATCAGCATGACTTTTACGCACTTCTTGGCAATGCTTCTGTTGGCAATTAGAATGCAATGTTTTAACAGCTGATCAACATGTTTTTCGAAAATCCCCAAACATTCAACTTGTTGAACTTCTGCGGGATTCTCTATTTCATCATCAAATTCTGCCTTGGCTAAACGCATTCTCTGAAGCCTTATGGACATCACCCAATTCAACAAGTCGAGGGCCATAGTTTTTTCCTCATTGCACCCTTTCACAGCTATCTCACAGAGCAAATTCAAGAACTGATTTGACTCCAACATGGCCATCCTCTGGTACTTCGCCATCGGTACGTCTGTAGGCGGACACGCACGGACCGTGATGGATATTTGGTGCAACCAGTCGCAACCTATAAAACCGGATTTCTTTGAGGTGTTTTCCCCAGATTTTGTCGCCTTTGGTATATCCTTAGCAGGATCAAACAAAGTTTTGATATGAATTAGGAAAGTTCTTCCTCTAGCTCTGTACAGGCGGGGGCTAGTCAGTATCAATGTGCCCGATTGCTGCGTCAGGTCTAGTCCAGAAGATAGAAGCAGTGGTCCAGCAAGTATTTCAGCATTGTGGGCCTGCAAGTACTCTTCACTGTTGACAGGATTTTCAAGATTTGATATATTCGGATCTGTCACTGGAAAGTGCACTGGCGATTCCGATCTGTTGCCAAAGGAAGCATCTTTTTTGTATCCTATACCGTGCAAATTCTGTTTCAATAATGTCACTTGAATCACGGGCAAGTTAGCAGAGTTTGCCGAGTGCAATGTGAAGCTGAACTCTATGTGAGCTAATGACACATAATACGGTAGGGTCAGCTCTAAAACATGTTCATCCCAAGTGGATGAGGTATTCTGCAGTCTCCATGACCTATTGTTTTGATGATCGGATCTTGTTCTTTGAGCTGGTGATAATTCACACCAAAATCCAGGAACAACTGCGCTATAAGGTACCGTGGTGTTCGTACCATAAAAGCCTGTTAGAGACATAAGTGTCACAAGGTCTTGATAGTCCAACTGGGGTTTATTCGCAATAATAACTGGTGCCGGAGTCGGGCCACAGACTTCATCCCTTTGTTGAGCCCTTAACATGTCAAAATCAATATTAGCAAATTCGTCTTCATTGGCATCACCGGATGCATCTTTTTCGCCGTTATTTTGCGCATAAAAATAAATCATTCCATTTTTGGTAGATGCGCTAAGCCGCTCGACTGACGCGCAGTACACAACAGATGTAAATTGCCCTTTCGGTACTCGTTTTTCTGAGAGAATCTCAAAATCTGGTAGCGAATACAATCTTAAATCGCCGTCGACACTAACCACAGCAAAGGACTGCTTGCCCTGTTTGTCAATAGGCAGTAAACAAATGTCGACAGGACTTTCACCGTAATTAAGCTCCTTCATTGCCACTGGACAATCTAATAGTGTATACAATGGTGTTTTATTATTGATTTTGTAGAGAAGGAAGTAAGCTTTGATGTGTGAAGTGTCGTAATATTCGTGACTACCAGTAGATTCATCCACGTCCATTTTTGTATCACTATCTACGTCAGCATTTATATCTCCTTCCATGACTACTTCCTCACCAACCGCATCTTCATTAGTGTTTTCACCACAGTCTGGAGAAAATGCTGGTAAATTCTCGCCAACAACATCCCCGGCGTTATCTGCCGAACCTTCCCGTTCCTCTTCCATTTTGATTTCTTCTGGATCTATGACAGATATAACAACCAGTACATGTTCTTTGTCCTCAGTTGGAAGTAAATGAGTGATCTTAGAGTCCTCTCTGATGTTCATATTGTCTGGAAGAGATAAGCACTGAACAGCAATCCCCTGCGGGACAGTTGTATCGTCTTGCTGCTGGTCGCTGTCCGAATATCCGTCCGCTTGGGCGCTCACTGATTGCTGGGTCAGAACCTTGCTACCTCCAAACATGGTCACCTTAACTTTCTCGGTTCCATCGCCACCTTCGTACCACTTTAGGTCCGATATCTCGAGGGGCCCTTGACCTGTCATGTTGAGATACTGAGTTATAGCATCGCCTTGAACTGCGTCAGTCTGATCGATAAGTTTAGTTCCCACAGATTCTAAGTTCCCACTTTTCCAGCTTTTCAACTGGGAAATTTTTCCCACGAAATCTAACATGCTTCCTTGTCCCGACTCGGGTAACTCTGGAAGCAGCGCGATCGGCGGAGGAGGCGGTAAAACCTTAAAATGTTTTGCAAGAATAATCTTTTTCGGTTCCCATATTTTGCAGTCATCTTTACTTGACGACGCATTCAAGTTGATCACATTACTAATGTGTTCATCTAGTAAACTGTTTGCGCACTGGGGGAGCTCAGTGTCTTCATCTGAATATTGAAAGTATATTTCGTCGTATATGTTCGCGTCGTCAGTACGTTGCAAAGGACAGACATTTTTGCTGCCACCCGCTTTGGAGTTTCCGCTGCTCTGGGAAGTTTGTACTACAGTCGCTATTGAACCAGCACGGCAGCTGTACATGTCATATGTAAGTAGGAATAGCATTCTAGTTGGATCGCAGATATTATTTTTGGCTTCATTTTGATCATTCATTGCTTTGACACTTTCTTGTGGCTTATCTGCAGCAGAGTCAAAAAGCACTTTACTAGAATCTTCCTTGACAGGTTGATCAGCTGGGATGGCATTTGTTCTTGTGATAATAAGAGCACATAGCAGGGATGGTCGTGGTTTGCTGGTGGGCTGATCCTTTTCATTGTTCTCAGAGTTTTGGACCTGGGTGTAGGCTTCTGAGTGTGATGACAATCCCAAAAATGCCATAGCAGTAAGTTCAAGCTCGTAAGTAGCTAAAACATAAAATGTAAATGTGAATATCAATTTCTAAGAACAATCACATGTTATTATTAAATCAATGAATGGTCATACATACATGTATCTTTTTCCAAACTTGCAGACCAAACTTTATTTGTGTCAGATGCTAGTACGGCACTGAATATGGCGTCATATGGAGATAAGACGATAAGTTTGTAGAATTTAAGCCCGCAGTCGAACTTCCAGACATTGATGTTGCCGTCCACGGTGCCTACAGCTATAAGGTTGCCGGTGTTACCCTTCGAAACCACTCGTATGTTGGGGCACGGCTTGGCACAAGCCGTAGCGTTTGTGACCTGTTATCGCCAACATTAAACATATTAGTTTTAAAAACGAATTTTTATATTTATTTATTCACAAAATGTATTCCAATAGGTATCAAATTAAAAAGGTTGTGCAAAATTAAAATCCATTAAAGTATGAATATGGGATGTTTCCCATTATTGCAACCATAAACCGAAAATACTGTTTGTATAGTTATAACTAAGAAATTGCCTTGAACAGATCAGCTTTTTCCTAATATCTCCTTAACTTACCTTATCGACCAAAGAGGTGATTTTTTTAAGCCTGTATTGTCCCACTGCATGGCAAAGGCCTCCCTCAATTGTTTCCACCCGAGACAGCTTTGGCTATGTATTGAATTTTTGGAAAATGTATCCAATTCATCCGTAGCGTAGGAGGTGAATTGTAAACTGTTTATAACTAAGTGAGCTACATAACAAATGTCGACTCGACGCGCGCATACTGACCGATATGGGCACGTTGTGCGTGTACTCGCCGCGCACGAACGGGCAGTTGGGCGAGTGCCGCTCGTGCTCGACCCAGGGCTCGTCCGACTTCTCCCAGCACACGAGGCACACGGTGCACATGAAGCACATCGCGCGGTCGTCGCCGCTCGGGGACGGCTGGTGGTAGAACCCGGCCTGCGCCATGCGAGCCGGCAGAGCCCATCTGATACGATATTATATTTTTTAAACACTTTTGAATCACAGCTGGCACAAAAGTTTTTTTGTTCATTGTATATTGTTTAAAATATATCTCAATCGAGTATGAATATTCCATCCAACAAACAACAAATGTATGCATATCGGAACATGCAATAGCGGAATACACTAAGGCTTAATATATTTTTAATGGTCTCCACCACTTGTACATGTTAGTTTTTACATGCTTTCATCTAATTTTACCTGGAAATGTAATTAGAAATGATCATCAGTTTCCTAGACACCCAGTTCGCAAAGAGATATCCAACTAAACTCACTTATAATCCATGTGAGGCCATCTCTTGAAGGTCTGCTTTCTTTCGGCCTCGGAGTACATAAGAACTCGGGAGTCCTCCTCACGGCAGCCAGGCAACAAGTCGCTGGCGCGCTGGTTCACCGCCGAGGCGATGGCCAACGCCGGTATCCGCCGGTTCTGACCCTTCAACTCTTGAACCACTCCACTTGTCACCAGCCGGAGGGTCGATTGGGGTATTCTAATCGTCACAGTACTCCACTGCAGCAAGCAAAGGAATAAATTAAATGGCACATACATAGAATAAGACGCATGAACTTAATTTTGACTGACAGATTTTTTTCTATGAATGACTTGGCTGTAGATGCCACGAGCCGATGTACTAAGTTACTATTATGTGAATTGCATGCGTTCTACCAAATAATGACAATCAAGACATGTATATCAAACGAAACTTAAAAGTAATTTCATAAAAACTATTCATTTTATTATATGAAGACCACAAACTTACATCTCAAATGAACCGATAACATTCCTAACGCAAGAAATACCATACATTAGAACAAAATCGAACCTTCTGTGCTTTGACGCCTTTCCGCACGGGCTCGATGTCGATAGCATGCTTCAGTACACGAATAAACTCCCCCAGACCATCGATGGAGTGAGTGTCCAGATTCTGCACGCATTGATACAGCAGCACGGCCTGCGGACAACATTAATGTGCAACTCAACACAAACTCATAAAGAAGCTCATGCCGCGAGGGTTATGTAGGTATATGATTCATTTTTAATTTAACGCCATTGCATTCCTTACAACCATCCAAATTGTGAAAAAATTATTATGAAATAAATCTATTTATTTTTAATCGTTTCTAAATCTTTATTCCTGCAAATAAACACAAGTAATTTTTGATAGCACTGTCATTGCATTTTAATTAGAATTATTTCTGTTGTTCAAACGGTTTTGTTTTGTTAGATTCAGATGACGCTGAATCCTTTCAGACATAGTATGAAAAAGTTTACATAAAATTATAAAACGGAATGTACGCAATCATAAGGGAACTGAATGAAAAATTACCGGCAGCGAGCTGTGGAAGATGAGTAGACAATATCTACATTTAGCTTTGACATTTATCTTTTTGCTCACAGCTCAATTGCGCTGAGAAGTCCGCAGCGATAACCGGATTAAGCAACATCGAGCATTCATTACTTGAATGGAAGTTTTATTATTTACTATTAAGTTGCATATTATATTTCTATGCTATGGATTTCTATGATTTATGTTATGAAGCAGCACACGGGCTTACAGTCTACCTGCTAGAAAGTAGCTACTGCAGCCCATGACATTTGTAATCACAGATGCGGTGCTATCCTTTGAGGACATGGATCGAACGCCTCGTGTTCTGCGTAAACTGGCTATAAAACCCTTACAATGAAACACAAGTTGTTCGAACACTACTGTTTCACGGTACAAATAGGTGTGACGGTGGTACCGAGCCAGCCAAACATATTCATTTTCTACCACCCGCTTTGAAGGGCATCTATAAATCTAACTCCGGTGTTATGTATAATAACGGTTGTTCCAAAATTCCAAAATTTAACGAAGACCCTTTGAAAGACATACGATTTTAAAATGTAATGGATCTAATGCAATCTTTTAAAGAAGAGAAATTCATCATGGACATGCTGATAAATGCAGCAAGTGCAACGACTTGTTGCAGAGACATTGGAAGTTTATATCATGCTTCCGCGAATCTCAATGTGGGCTCATTTTCATCGGTCTTTAGAACTCGCACTCGGGGTTCGGGTGGTTTCCGTTAAAGCATGCCATAGGGACCGCGTGCTGTAATCGTTTTCATTAGTCGATAGGGCCCGCATGCGGGGCACGGGAGATTTCTGTTAAAGCATGCCATAGGGACCGCATGCGATAACCGTTTTCATTAGTCGATAGAGCCCGCTTGCGGATTGTTTCCACACCGCGCATTTGTTTTGAAAGAGTGGGACTGAGTAGACGTAAATCAGTCAAACGATCAGCCAATGATCATGCGCAGCGTCGGTTCGCATCTAGTGACACGTGTAAACTGAGTCCCGCACCACGCTTGATTTACACCAATCGATGAATTCATTGGTTGTTACGCCACGTGCGGGCAATACATGCTGTATATCGACCGAGATATAGATCGCCTACTTTCATTAGTCGATAGCCCGTATTCGGGGAATTCCCGCATGCGGTATAACGACTGTGTTAACAATGAAAATGAGCCCTATCAGTGGCTATCTAGGCTTAGGGTAAAACACATCTCCGACGTCGGTGCGGACGTCCGACGACGAAAACAAACTTACACTTCCTCGAGTCTTTTAGGACTTACGGCCGTCGACCACCCTTTTCTATCGAAAGATGATCGGGTCGTCATCGCGAAATCAAAGACAGATCTTTCTTCTCCTCTTCCTTCATTTTCCTTCCAACTTTGAGAACCGTAACAATACAATAAAAAAGAAGTAGTGCAGTTTCAATTTGGTAAGTCAAGTGTCTCAACGACTGAACCCCATTAAAATCCAATTTTTAACGAACTCTAAAATAATCAATTTTAATTATTTATGTTTTCGAGCTGTAGTTACGCACTATTATCTGCGGATATCAGATGCTACCAATGCCATCACACTATTTACATTCAAAACATTCAACTGAGTGAAGAAAACTAGAACACACAATAATACTGTGTCTAATAAGATGAAATCGGAACTCTAACTTCTATCATATCTGATGGGTTCTGAGTTTACGACATGTTCCCTATGGCCCCAAGAAAATCTTATGAATAGCTGTATATAACTAGAAGTCGCCCAGTGGTCGAAATTGGACCATTTAGTGTAAAAACAAAAGAGTATACGTTAGTCAATGTGTGCGTGTTACACGCGGTAGTGGGTTAAATGTTTTGTTAAACAACTAAATGTATTTCTAGTGCTTATTATGTAACCTTATAAGTTCTCTGCACTTCTTCGCCGTATGAATTTTAACTGGTCCAAATTTCACACTCCTATGTCTGCTTAATTTTCTTAATAAGGCGTACAAAGTTTTCACTTCACGTATTAATATATATATATCTATGATGTGTACAAAATGTAAGTCTTACTAACGTAATATCAGTATAACTATAATTAGACTAGACTAACAGCTAGCAGCATATATGTTCTACTGTCCTAGATACGCAGAAATATAACCAAGATATTAAATAATAATATAAAATGGAAGTGACAGGATAATTGTTTATAGGTATCCACCACTTTGAAAACTATTCAGACTCGTTAAAAGATTTTCAAGAATTAAAGATTTAAATTTTTTAGAACGGCCATAATTTTATTACAAGTTAAAAGTATGAACTTTAATGTGGTACTATTAAATATATGAAATCCAATTAGAAAGATAACAAAACAACGTTCCTTACATTAATTATATATATATGATTGAAGGTGTCATTCTATAACAAGAAAGTTAATGCTTGCACCATTGATTACAATGGTCACCTTTCAACAGTAGGAATAACAATGACGGCCAGCTATTGTCAAACTGGTTTAGTAATGATTGCATATTGTGTTTCAACTTTTACATATAATTGCATCAGGAAAATATCTATATATCAATATGTGAAGCGAAAACTTTGTATTTCGACGGCGTCCCCGTCAAAGTGCTAGACCTAAAAACACCGACCTCCCTCCAATCTTAGCGATCACCTAAGCCGAGGTTCGAACCTCTCAGAGAGGTGCCCTTAGGCCGGATTGCAGACCCATTTTTGCCTTCATGCTTCATGCATTCCCAAAAAAATTAAAATCATCATTGTCCAAGACCCTCTGTCTA
>DWIE01000508.1:0-14671 GCA_018248235.1 Choaspes benjaminii | reverse complement strand
GTTCAGCCCTCCATACACTCCTTCTATGAGCTCTGTTGTTGATTCTGTAATTGAGAAAAGATGTGCATTAAGTATTATGAAAGAGTAAACAAACAACGAACAACGAAGTAGGTTTTTCTTACGTCTTGTATATTTAAATTTTGTTGTGGCTGTTTTATTTCTTAGTTGCGGATTAATTAGAACTATATTACTATTTGCTAGTAGGTTAAACAGATACATAAAGATTAACAATTCTTATATGATGACAAAAAATTAAGATACTTTTAATAAATTGAATCATGAAATATTTATTATGATGTTGCCATAAACAAACTTACTTACCAGTAACCACTTACTAACAATATATTTAATAATAATAAATAGAATCTTATACTTGGAAATTTGTAAAGTTTTAGCGGTGTACCTATTAATTTTAATAATTAATACATTTTAGTTTTGAGACAAATGCTAAGTATAGGACTAATCGATCACCGATTCTGATCTCCAAATAACAACAACAAACTGACAAAATATCTCACAGAAATTCTCAAACTTACGGATCTCATTGAAGTAGAAGGGGAAGTCGCCGGCGACGGAGCAGTTGAGCCGCGACTTGAGGAAAGAGGTCCAGCGTTGCTTGAACCGGTGAGGCCCGCCGCGGTCGTCGCGGCAGACTCGCGCCACTCGGGAGTATACAGCCTGTAAGCAATAAATATTACACCATAGCAAATAACCTGCCATGTTAGTATGGTGTGAGGCTATATGAGCTGATTTCCCCATATCCAAAACAAAGCGTCTATTATTCGTGAACATAGTAATGTTACCCCTATATACCCATGAGGTTTTCTAATATAAATTGTGGGTGCCAATCTCGCAACAGCTTCACAGAGCAAGCCACCATCTTTTGCACCACGGAGGAGAGAAAATATTTAAGACATATCATGAAATCTCATGAACCAAGTGTACAAAATATCTAAGGGCACGATCTCTCAGATGGATTTGCAAAAGCGGTAAATAAAACGACTTTCATATTAAATTTAATCGAAGCCGCTTCGGCTCTAAATAAAACAAATAGAGATGTAAATTTAAATCAATTTGCTTGAAAAACGATTTGATCCGATTAATAAAATAAAAAAAGGGCCTTCACACACACACTAACACTGATTTGTAATAAATTTGCATGTCAAATTAGATATGTGCCAGAGGAAAGTATTTGTGACGCGTAGGAAAAAACTGCAATCTCTATTATAATAAAGACTTGTATACAAAATAATATATGCACATAATTAATTACCTTCCCACAGTTAATGTATTCGACGGCTGTTTCCCGAAAGAAGAAGTACACGAAATTCCCATGCACTAACGAATTCACGAAGTCGGGAGCTGCCAACAATAACAAACAAGTTAGTTTACATCAAACTAATAGATTAAGCAAGCGAACAAACATAATTAGGAGTAGGGCTAACCCTGGCGCTGCCGGTGTAGGTAATTTTAATGCTCACCTAATCCGATTTATCGACTGTTGACGCATCAAATGTCATCCCCGTGACACGGACGTACCGTCAAAACCCGTTCTAAATTCAATTAACTTGACGGATGTATGTTTGACAGCCACATTGGAAAGCAATCGACCATTATGGACGTATAAACAAAGATAGTTGATTGAGCAGTCGCTGAACACATTGTGTTCAGAACTGACGTCGTGTTGGCTTTGTGAGCCGAATAGACAACAGAATATAATTATTATCAATAATATTATACATGTATTATTTCTCTATGATTATCATGTAACGTAATAACGTCATGAAATATAGAGTTAACTTGAAATAACATAAATGTTTGGGAACTAGAATATTTTGTATGTTAATGTAAATGTAATGGAACATGAATACGTGTTGCGTTACCAATTATAACTCTGTAATCATCCCAATTAGTGTAAAATATGATATTGCACATGTACATTTTACATGCCACATATTAGATTAAATAGATACATTTAAGTGTCACAGCTTTTTGGAGCGATTTGCGTTTAATGTGATAAATTGAAAGTACACATTGTAAAATGTTACCATAATTACACACCCATTAGCCCATGGAATGTCCATCTCATTAAATTCTCGACGCATTCGTGTTTGATGTCATCTACATGTAAATTAAATGTTTTGACAGCTTAATAACTTCGTCCAATTACATACATCGTTGAGCGTTACTTCGCATCGGGAAAATTAATTTTACAAAGTTTCCACGAGCATTTTAGGGTTAATTACTTTAATCGAATCGTCACGTAGCTAGTTTTATTAGTAAACGTTGCCAGCGACGTGTTAAAGTGGTTAAAATGTTAAAACGTTTAATTACTTTTATCATATTTCACTTTTAGTAAACGTTATCGTCTTGCTATTTTGAATGTTTTGATATTAACATATTGTGCTACAAATTTTCTTAAACTTATACATTATAGATATGTCTGTACTGTGTTTTTTCTTTGTTACAATTATTTTACGTTGATACTGATTGATCGAAACGTGAGGATCTATAATTGGCTCTCTAGTGTTTAAACATACCATCTATTTTGTGTTATAATAGTTGTTGCTTTTCCATTAAATAAATAAATAAATAAAATGTGTGATAAATCTCACACATGTACATGAATTGTAACAGGAAAAAAGTTTATATCTGAGGTTAAATGGTCCGTAAAACAGTTACTTAATAAATGTAAAATCTGATTGGAGTCACAACATGCTTGTCTGTTTGAAAAATACATACAAATTAGTTTATCCATTAACATTAGGTTACAAAGTGACCATCGATAAATAATTAATATTTACTATTTTGTTATATATGTATCTATATATTCAAAAATCATACCGTTTAATGTCATGGAGTCGTATGGTTCAGTCTGCAGAGGCTCCCTGTAGATGATAGGCTCCATACCGCTGAAGTCCGCCACGGTCCCCGAGTACAATTCACTATCTGAAAATGAAATGACAACGTTTTAAAATAAATGACATGCACAGCTTCACGTGATACTGTCACCATTACGGCTTTTTCAGCTATTAATAATTTCAATATAGTTGTAAGTATGTAATGGTCGCTCAGTTTTCGTTTAAGATTAATTTCTATTCAAATATTTCTTAAAAGAGTAGGCACAGGTAGAGAGAATATATAATTGAACCTAACCAAATTTAGTTTTATAGCTAAATTCACACTATCTAGCAGTTCACCTGAAGTTAAGTGGCTGTTCCAATAATGAGTTCTGAAACCGGAGTAAACCAAGCGGTTGACGGCGGTACATACCCAGAAGCAAGTTCGCCACCCATCTATTACTTATTCAAACACTTTTATTAGCAAACCGATTAATCTGAGTTCGTACCAGCAGTTCCAAAATAGCCGAAGTGTACATAGCCAGGGGCGCAGTCCAGGGCTCGAAATCCAATAATTCAATACGCACGATCACTAATACTCCGCGTAACATGCCATTGGGTTTACGTGACCTGAATGTTATGCATGGACCTAATTAATGAATTCAGATAAGGAATAGACTCACAGTTCTAGGCTGGTAAAAAGTTACGCTCATTTGGCATAGTTTTCACGTTTTGTTTGTTACGAGTAATTCTTTTCGAGAACAAAATGTTTATGTTGGAACCAGCGGTATAATTTATTAGGAAAAATTTTTCTTTTTGCTACATTGGATGTTAGTTGCATATCTACGAGTACAATTAATCACATCATGATGTGATCAGCTCTTTAAACAAATAAGAGTTTCGTAAAACTTGATCCAAAATCAACATGCAAATTCGATATCTACGATTTTATAATCGATTGCATTATATTGAAAACATTTTGTTTTCACCCATCTACGTTTTTTAATTAGACGCATGGTGACGTATCACAATCTTAAAATAAGGTAACTTTCGGAAGCTGATATCTATGGTTAATATAAGCTCTGTGATCGGTGGCAGAATCTACTGAGGTTCGCCCGGGTGTTAGTACACATACATATACAGATAGTACAGTAGTCTATCACACCTATTTATGCTGTGAAATAGCTCTTACGAATTGTGTTTCAGCTAGAAGTATGACAGCCAGCACACACAGGATAAATGAGGCGATGATCATAGCCCTCAACGCACTTGAGACCAACTTCGAACGAAATAACGGTTGTCAAAGGCTGCAGAGGTAAGTAAATATTAGGTATACTACAAGCCCGTTTGCTAACTTAATTTCCATAAAAAACAGTATAATAAATCAGTAAAGCTAACAAGCTTTCAAGGTAATTACCGTAGTTAAATTGTACAAAGTATTACAATTACAGTACACCATAGCAACAAAGAAATAAATCAATAGAGATCAATGATATAAATTACGGTTTACAAAAGGCTGTCTTATCCCTAATAGAGCAATCACTTCTAGACAACCTTGGGCAGAGAGTGAGTGGGAATATTCTGAGAAATATATAAGGGTGTAACAAAGAATACAACTGCGTAATTGAATCCAACAAGAAACTATGTTTTGTTTTGTTACAAATGTATATAACATTAGATAACGACGTAGATAGTTATAGATCTAATTGTTTCTTTTAAAATAATATACAGTCTTTTACAACAGAAACCCATAAACACCTTTCGTTATAAAACCGTTGTTTCTGAACATGCATTATTTATTTTCATTTATTGAATTAGTTGCGTCAACACGGTGAACACTATTAAAATTACCATATACATGTGCTAAGAATTGGCAGAGAGTAATTGCAATAAAAGGCACGTACCATAACCACAGATATACACAACACATAACAAATGAAACATATTTTAAAATTAAAATGTCACAAATGATCTAATTAGTATTTTCCACTACAATTTCAAACAATTAATTCAATTCAATTTACACAATAATCGATTAAAATAAATTAAAAACACAATGATATTAGTGACGTTAAAATAAAATTTATTTTTAGTATATAGAAATATATCGGAGAGTTCAACATATAAATACTGTATCCTTAGTACAGTTCTGCCTAATTAGGGCATCAGCTACGACCACTTTGTACTTTAAATGTATGTACCCGCTCTACCATAGTTATGTGAATACAATATTTATGCTAAATGTACAAACAGGATACATGAGGGGGCCAAATTAGCTCTCAGGGGCAAGGCAGTCATGACCACCGACTTACTGACTTCGAACAAATTGATTAATAAGCTTTGAGTCGGTTATCATGGGCTGCAGTGGTCATGATGAACGGCATGCTCGTTTGGTACTTTAATTTTCATTATAAATCATTGATTAAAAACGTAGGGCAGCAAATACCCATCATCCCCCCATACATGTATACTTGCTCACGTGTGTGTAAAAACGCATAGCGCCGCAGCAGAGCATTGCGGATGCTAAGACCGGCTCGCACGGGTCCCATGGGCGTCGCTCTGCTTAATTGGACCAGATCAATAGGAGATAACTAACCGTGTCGGTGGTAATGGACGGCGCTGCTGTGCTTACACGTACGTACGCCAGTACGTTACATGCCCATGTAAGTAAACCGAAATTTTGTATATAAAACAAGTAACGGAACGATTCCAAGGAAAAGTTTGAGGACATTGAAACTAAATACTATGCTTTAAAACTCTCTACTTCATATTTTTGTGTTCGGTTTTTATATTGTATACAACAATATTATTGGAAGCAAGTTGATACTGAGTTAGAAATAAATAATTGCGTATAATAGAAAAGGAATTTGTTTAGTTAACAAAAAACAAGGTTCAAGAGAAACTTTTAGTAAATGTTATAATACAATAAAATAAAACTAATTAATACATTACTATAGAAACACAGTGGATAACGAATACAAATTACCGCGTATTATTTTGGGACGTTTAATTCACAAATTGAGCAATCGGAACGCGGCGGACGGTCGCACAATTAACATTTTCATATTAACGGTGCTAACAAACGGGCATTTATTACACGGCGTCTAGAACCGTCGTAATTATATTTACGCGAGTATGTCGTTTTTAGGTTCGTACACGAGGACGAGTGATAAATGGGTGTGAATTTGCAAGGGGATGCGTTAACGTAAAGAAAATTGCACAAAGGGACAGAGCCGGGTAATTGATGATGTGTTTGCTGCCGTTGCATAAGTGTTTGTTTTGGGGAGGGAACACAAACGTACTGCCCAAGTAGTGTACATAGCTAATGTGACAACATAAATTTGAGAGTCGAAGCCGATGGAAATGGCAATTTTGTAAAAGGAAATTCAAACCACGATACTTCGCTTCGTATGTTGTCGTTAAATGTACGCCGCACTTAAGCAAAATAGATTGGTAAGTTCAACAACGAAGGGTTGGTGAAATATTTTGTCTGTTCGTGAACTTTGCAACATGATGTTGCACAGTGAAGTATTGTAGGATATACGGTTATAGGATTTTATTTCATCTTGTTATTGGCATTAACGTGTCCTAACATATATTATCTGAGTGCTCACCCAATGGACCATAATAAAATTAATAAAAAAAATCGAATATATTAATTATTTAAAGGATTTTTTATGCATAACATTAAAGCCGTCAATAGGTATGAAACAAATAAAAATGGAAAACAGCAGAGAAAGGCACTGACGCATTTACGTATGAACTCGTCGAAGGTAAGAAAAAAATTATAACATTTTTTTTGTTGAAAACACTACAGCTCGTCAATAAACATAATTAAATCGGTTCACAAACACAAAAAGAAGATGTCTTGAAATTAAAACTGTTTTTGTCTTAGCCTGTGTACTCGTAGATAAAATACGTTTTTTTTTATTTCTATGACTTCTGCAACGCAGTTCAACTACCTTCCTCACATATGTATACCATTTATTCATTTGTAACTTAAACAAAATGTTAATAAAAACACAATCTATAAATACCATATTACACGTACACGAGCCTAAATCAATACCATCGAAATAAATATAAACATCGGATATAAAAACGCAAACGCGTTCCCCGACGCATTAGAATAAACCGTTTTCCTTAACAAAGGTAAGATAATTATGTTAGTTTGTTTGGGATAATCTTTTTCTATCCAACTTGTTTACTTGAGAGTACACGAGAAGGGTCTGTAACTGAGGAAAAACACGTGACTTCACGTAAGGAAAATCCCACTGCCCGAATATAACCAATATCCTGGAGACGAGTGTCACTCATACCTGTTTCAGAACTGACTCTTGACGTTACGTCTACGATTCTTCTGAATTTTGTTGTGATTTTTTTTATTTTACTTGCACAAATAGGGTAATCGTCTATTTGGTTCTCTATTAGGTGAGTTTTGTGATAATTTACACACTAAACTATACACAAATTTTAGCAACTTTATACCAAACAAGTGGCAGGCACTCCAATCTCAGTGCTGCTATTCGCCACTCTAGCACTAAAGTCAAAATGATTTTTCTAATATAAGGGGGATATTTTTACATGTTATCATAACATTCTACTTAGCGCATCGGCGTACTGACCACTACTACAAGCGGTTACGAGGGTATTGGTTGAAGTATGATTTCCAAATCATAATTACCTACCACGCCATTTCTTTTTCATTATATTTCCATTAATATGCCCTTTTTTGGGATAATATCAGACTGCAATCACAAAGATGTGTCATGTGTTGTCCATTTAAATAAATATTTTAATTCATTTCCATTCTAAATGGCTACTTTAAATGTTTAACGTCAAGAAAAAAGTCAAAAAAAAAAAGAAAACTGAACCTGCGTATTTAAGTATTAGCTTAAGCATACTGTAAATTAAAAATAATATTCATAAAATAGAAATAATTAAAAATATTTTTTGAAACTCTACTGTAAAGTTTCCGTTCCTCGCGTGAACCCATATGTAGCCATAAAGGAGTTAATATTATGTATAAGAGTCACGTTATAAAACGTACTAGCATTCCTATTGAGAGAGCTCCCTTTCATCGCAACAATGAGTGGCTATTGTACGCCACTAGACTGTGAAAGTGGGCTCAATCGATATGAAAAAGATTTCTCTTTCCCTAATTTCCCGACAGTGGAATGACTCCGGTCCTACGCCGGAACGCATATGCGTCCCGCTATTGTGCGGACCTACTGAGTTTAACGGGCTGTTTGATTAGAACTTTCGCTTTTGTCAACCCTACGTAATGTACGCTTAAAATATATTTTGTGTCGGAACATTTTATTCTTGATTGTAAAGTTACACAAGCTTTTCAATTTTTACTGTCCCACTCTAATTAGAGAACCACCCTTACGAATAATACATCAACATAAAAATATATTTGTAATGAAATTAGTCATTAATTCCGTAAGACCAACAAATCAATTTAACAATGTGACGATCTTTAACATTACTACTATGAGTAATTTTGTGATAGATAGCATACGAAAAAATAGATATATCAAATAATTTTACTTAACGTCACACGACTTAATTGTCGCATATTTTACATTGCCTTTCAAAAGGTAACCGTTTTCAGAAACGCAACAATAGAAATAGGTAGAATAGACGAGCTCGGTGTATCAGCTTCATACGTATCGATTTCCATAAGGTTGAATTGTGATACCGAATCGCCTTACGTCAACGTAAATCGTGCAACTCATCCGTTTGTTTTCGCCCATGCGTTTTGGGCTTACGTTCTGTTGAAATCCGATTTCGACAGTGTCCGATACTATTACACATCTACTCCATACCTTTCCGAGTGAACACGGATGTACTGAATATGCACCTGGTATCATATAATATACAATACACTAACTGTTACAGGTGATTTTATTCGCATGAGATGGACATACAAATTTAATAACGGCAAATAAATATCTATAAGGTAATGCTTCGTCCAACAAAACTGTATTTTTTATTCTGTTGTATTTATTGTTCCTGTGCATTTGTTTTTCTATTTATATAATGGACACGTTTTCATTGTATTTATTTTAGCATTCCAGATTCAAACATTAAAATTAAACTTAAGTTAAACTACTGACCTAGAAAAAATAAATTGTCTATGGAATATTGCTTTAAAAATAAGATACACTCTATGGTATACCGTTATATTTAAATTAAGGTAAGCCTGAATATGAGGTGAGTGCCCACGTGCGAACAGACGACACCTCGCTCCTAATTGGTATAGCGCCGCAGTGGACCGATCGGTCGGATTCCATTAGTGGTCGAATTAGTGTTGCATCGGGTGTTGCACCTATGAATCCCTGCTAAATAGCCTTTACATAGCTTATTGGACCGCTGAAGTGCGCCATCCGGAATAAAGGTGTTAAACGATTGGAGACTAAATGCTAATGCTAATGTTATTCTAGTAGAATTTGCGTATTATGAAAATTCCTATTAACATCCATTTTAGTAATTCATACTATAATATACGAGCGCATTTCTATTGGTTTCACTCGCGGCAACCTTTTAGCCCTCTTTTCACCACTTTAGCGTTTCAATTTCCAAAAATACTTCCTTGGTGCGCCCCTACAGAGTAAAAGGAACCTGTTTACCAATATTCACGGTCCTAGCCCCAGTGGTTTGGGCTGTGCATTGATATGTCAGTCCGTCAGTTACCCTTTTATATATCCAGATTACACATGTTCTGAGATAGCCTGCATATTTATTATAAGGTAAAATATTAGTAAGTTTATCGAAATTTGCTTTGATATTTTAGTAATATTTGCAGTTAATTTGCACATTAAATTATTAGGATTTGAAGCTGTGTTACATATTTAATGACACATGCTAGAAAAATGATATAAAACTTTAACGGCTATAAAAGTACGAAAGAAGCGAAAATATTGAAACGTTAATAGTCGTATTATATTATGATACATTATTTGAAACGTTTGCTTCACTTGCGACGTCCAAGCTTTCATCCCCTTTTCATGATCATAGGGTTTGAATTTCCAACAATACATCCTTAGTGTTCACCCACAATGTGAAAGGGATTTGTATGCAAGTTTTCACGCCCTTAGTCAGATATTTTTTTTTATATACAGTACATTTAAACAGAACTTACGGTACAAAACACATTGTATTAAAATTCAAAATATGTTTTTTTAACTTTATGTCCAACATTTGTTAATATTGCGTTGTATGTAAATATTGTATGCATATATCATAAAGGTATCTAACATATCTTATGTCGATGATTATATGTTACGCAAGGTAGTAAACTTAATATCAATCCCGGATTTCTTTGGGTATATTGTTATTAAATTCTGTCAACTGCGATGTCAACAAAGCTCCTACCGGCTGTGGGATTATGTACACGCTCTATTGTGACGAAATTTAATAAGCAAGAGATATTATCTCTCTTTTAAATCTCCCTTTGTGTTCCCGATTCAATTAGAAAAATACTTAAGTTACAAAGTAAGGTAAAAAGCTTTGTCGTTTTATAATCTGTACGGTTTCAGAAAAATGAAATGTGTTCGAAATAACGATTCTAGGAGCAATTTTACATATATCTTTTCTTATCTTATTTTAGATATTGTAAATTTCAGGTTTATCTGAATAAAATTACGCGTATATCCTATCAAATAAATAGAAAAAATTATAAAATTAGTTGAAAGCAACCCAATCATTTGTCATAAATTGGAGAATCTGGTAAATTTGGGTAAACATATAAAACAGTCTTACCAGCATAAACGGCAGTGGAGTTGTGCTCAGGGTCGTATGGACACACTGCCTGCCCTGACTTCTCCTTCTCCATGTGGTAGGAGTCGCGCTGCACGCTGTACTCTCGACAGAATGGCCTGAAGCTGTTCGTGCCGCAGACCAGCAGCCTCCCAGGACTAAGGGAGACCAGCACGCGGATGTAGTTCTGACAGCTCTCCTGTGAAAGATGATATTTTTTCTTGTAAATATTTGTTGAAATAAAAATAATAAAGCTAGTGAACTGAATATTTGGTTGTTATTTTATACAAATATAAATACGTTTATTGTACAAATTATAATTATTTACAAATCAGTTTTTGGGTATATAATTTGAGACCTTGTCGGTATTACAATATATTTATACAGAACAATTTATAATATAACTTAATGTATTTTCATTTATAATTAGGAATTTGGCGATCATAATTCAAAACCTTGACTCACTCCAATTCTAAAAACTCATTTATACTATAAAAGCATTAATTATTTACAATTAATAGCAATTTAGATTTAAATAAATTGTTACTCTTGATTTCTTGAATATGTTTAGGTACTTTTTATAATTTTTTGCCTTAAAGTGAGCGTTTTTACGTATAAATACGGTTTAGAAATCGATAGGTTTAGATCGAATTTATGTCTTACACTTTTTGAAAAACGTTTAAATATTTTCGAACGAATATAGAAAGTCCATATATTTATAGACTTGATAAGGTTATTAATTTGAATAGTTTAACAACATCACACTATAGCATTACTACGTACTTAAACTACGCGAATACATATCCATAATATGCTGTGAGGGACTGCCCTCACATACAAAAAACAACACTGACACACAAACACTTTTTATTTCTTTCAATGCAAAAAGAAATAAACTCAATTTTTTTTGCATTATTTCTATATATCATTTTCAGTTTATGTCATTATCGATCTTCATATCAAATAAGCAGACTATGTTTACTACTTCAATTTTAGTATATAAGTTTAGTATTATATTAAATATATAGGTTGTTTGACGGAAAGGTAGGAGTTTTTTATTAATAATAATATCCTAATATATATATAAACTAAACAATAACCATGCATCGCGTATCATATATGTAGAGTCGACGACAGTTATAGTATAATAGAAATCTCAGATATCAGTCATTTATAATCGCTTAAGAAGAAAATGGGATAACTACGTATATATAATTTCGTAGCTCCGTAGCGTTATCTCTACTATGTACGTATTCGTATGATTACATTTGCATTTCCATACACTTCTAGATGTCCATTCAGTAATCCTATTCCGCTGGAGTGCGCTGCGTAGACTGATTGGACTACATATAGAACGTATCTACGTGTGTGAGCATATATAGGCTTTTAGCATAGCAAGGCTGTACATTGTTCAATTATTTGGACTAAGAGGTTCATGTTATTATTCTGTAACGGTAAACTAACTACTGATATATTTTACTTACAGAAACTATAATTTTAGTTGTTATATATATATACATACATAAAACATACGTATATATTTTCTCGGGTTATAAAATAAGCATGGTAATTTGAAAAATAATTATAGGACGATATTCGTGACGCAGATGGTGATGAGCTGCTTTTCGAAACGTGAGTTCGCGGGTTCGACTTTTTCTAAGGTGTTTCGAATAACGTAACGGGTAGTAGAACGTGAATATGTTCGACTGAATCGGTACCACCTTCACACTTATTTGTGCCGTGTTACAGTAGTGTTCGCACTATTTGTGTTTCGGTGTAAGGGTATTATAGCCAGCATACGCAGAACATGAGGCATTCTATCGATGTCCTTCGGAGTAGCACCGTATCTGTGATTACAGATGTCTAGGGCTGCAGTAGTTACTTAACAGCAGGTAGCCATCAAGCCCGTGTGCTGCTTCATAATATAAAAAGAACGAGATTTAAGAACATGGCAGTATTAGGAAAACGTTATAAGCGGTAATAATGAATTCATATAAGACATACAACCATGGGTGTCAAAGGATTAGCGCGTCAAGACAAACACATTTTGGGACATAATCCGACACAGTGACTATAAAGCCGTATATTAAATTGGGATAGCTGAGATTATGACAGCTGCAGTATGATATCGCCATGCAGCCATACAATAGGCAGTCTAGCTTAGCACGGCTTATCAAGTTATTGGGCTACAAATCTGTCAAGACTGTTTCAATGTCTCTTGTTTAATGGAGACCATCGTAATTTATAATTGATTAAGTTTTATGTAATATATTCATATTGTATTATTCCCCACATATTTGAATAGATTACACTTTTGCATAATATTTACTGTCGACATTTTAAAACAAGAGAACAAAAAAGATAATGGAGGTTAATAAAGTTAATAAAAAAATGAAGAAATAAAGTGCAAATTAATTTTCTTACATATTTGGCATTATTTTAAATTCGAATATTATTTTATAGTCATAGTATCTACTCGTATAAATCTAAAGTGTTAATTGAATAACATATAAACAAAGCCTAAAGAGCAGGGGCTGGGATTGTGAAATATTGCTTGTGAGTTCCTTTTACGCTGTGGGTGAGCACTAAGGAAGGATTTTTGGAAATTCATTTTCATGACATTTTCGGGTATATGTAAGAAATTTTGTGATATCCTAAATACAATATGGGTGATAACTTTCACGTAAGTGTAACTACAAGTTAAGCACTAAGTAAATACATACATGAAATGAAATAATGATATATGAATTAAAATAAAGAGCATTAAAACCGCCGCCTAATTGAGATTATTAAGTTTATTTATACCAGGCAGCTGCAGATTAATCTATTTTGCCGTTGAAATTGTCAGCGCTCGTTTGCTGTAATTATTATGAGTTAAATAATGAATTCTGTTAATGTGTTAATTTTTAAGCCTATTACTCAACAATCAGATGCGGTGATGCCACAATTGCTTTTTGTGTACAATTTGCTTGACTATGAAACCCGTAGTAATTTTTTGGGGGCTAAATAGGGACTACAGCCAAATCGAAAGCTAATACAGCATTCTTAGATATTACGATTTATATAGTATATTTATTTGAACAATGATTAAGTGTTTGCTAATGTTGTGAAGCAGCACAGAGGCTTGCAGTCTAACTGGTAGTAAGTTACTGCAGACCATGACATTTGTAACCAAGGCCACAAATATCGTGCTACTTCTGAGGTCAATCAAACGCGTCTTGTCTGTGCTGAATAACATACCCTTACACTGAAACACAAGTAGAGCGAACACTATTTAGGCTGGTCCACGCAAAAAGATGTGACGGCAGTACCGACCCATTTGCAGATAAAGGATCTTCCACCCGTAAATTATCAATATACTTTGAAATAGTAAAACATTAGTAATTTAAAGAAAGGAATGTTTTTTTAACACAGCTTTAATATATTCATCTGAATGAATGTATGCAATAGAATCTTTGAATTCGATTTGCACACTTTATAAGATCAAATTAACTAGATGTTAAACGCTTGTCAAGGACCGATGTCGATAGACTTATGTACCGATAAAATAAGATTGCGAGATTTTTAGTTTTTTAAGCTATAACTATTGCCAATAGAGACTAATGTACACTTTATAAATCAAATTTTAAGAGCGTAGAAATTTCGCCGATAAAAATGACGTGAAAAGGTTGGACGGCTTGTACAGTAAACAGTATTTAGGGTCAATATTGATTGGAGATAGCCCAAACCCGTGCCATTGTCGTGCCGGCGCGTTAAATAGGCTATAACGCGAGCTCTAACGATGCCATTCCCGACGATATAGTGTTTGATTAAATATATTGAATTATGTTACGTTCGCCGATGTCAATCAGTCTAAATATCTGTTGTGAGAACGAAACTGAAGCCAAATAAAGACTGTTCTGAAAAGAAAACGTCTTTTTTATAATTTCACAAATTTGCTATGTTCCTAAGTTTCTTAAAAATTTTACAATAAATAAACAGCCTAGTATGGTATTATTAATTTTTACCTATGTTTACAAATAAATTAATATATGACATAGCTATAGGTATACGTAATTACGGGGGGT
>DWIE01000507.1:0-14672 GCA_018248235.1 Choaspes benjaminii | reverse complement strand
GTGTAAGGGTGTGATAGCCAGCATACGCAGAACACGAGGCGTTCAATCAATGTCCTCAAGGGTAGCACCGCATCTGTAATAACAGATGTCATGGGCTGCAATAGCTACTTACCAGCAGATAGACTGCAAGCCCGTGTGCTACTTCATAACATAAAAAAAGACTTTTAAAAAGGACTGCCTACAGTTTTTATCTCTGGGTCATCCTCCCCACAAGGCCGTTAAACCGATGATCGTAAATACATGTAAACCTGACGTTCATCAAATGTACGTAAAATAATCTTATGATGCAAAAAATGTATTCATTCCTTCATTCATTCATTCATTCCTTCGTTCATTCAAATAAAAGATTTTAATTCAAATTTTGAATTTTGGGTTGGTTTAGTGTCGGTTTCGGTTGTCATGGATTGCATTGGTCACTTAACATCTGGTAAACTGCATGCGCGTACGCCACTCTAATTGTCACAATAAATTGTAACATTGTACAGTTAATTTTAAAGTTGATTACCCCTGTTGTACATTCATGGCTTGGGATCAAACGAATTGCGTAAATAATGAACACAAAGATGTAGATCAATGAGACGGAACGTAGGACGATCTCTAGCTTACGGGACTGTTGCCTGAAATATTCTGTATCCTTTGACTGGATATATTATATATATTTGTAAGTCCTTGTTTTGAAGATCTAAACATAAAGGGCGAATCGTACGTGATTTACCCTCTACCTACACATTCGGGGAAATACTGTAATACATTCAAAACCCTAATTTGATAAGTTTATGGAATCGAGAAATGGAATTTCTGTGTCACACGACAGGTAGGTACGACTTGTTTTGTTTTAATTTGAAAAAATCAACAATTGTACTTGAAATATATAAAAAAATTAAAATCAAAAGAAAGCAGGAAAATAACTGTAATAAATATAATTAAAGGTGATAGAATATGAATTTGTTCGACTGGGTCGGTACAGCGGTCACACTTGTTTGCGCTATGAAACAGTAGTCTTCGCACTACTTGTTTTTTGGTGTGTGATAGCCAACATACGCAGACTACGTAGTCTGCCACGTGGCAATCAATCTATCCTCAGGGTAGCACCACATTTGCGGTTACAGATGGCATGGGCTGCAGTAGCTACTTACCAGCAGGTCTCCATAGTGCTGTCTGCATGCCAGTGTGCTATTTCATAACATAAAATGTGCCTATTATGCATAGAACATATCCTGCAAAAAGGATTTTTTTTGGTCTTTACTCATCAATCTTTATGTTCCACTCCCGATTTTTATTGTTAAAGATGCGATGTAAGGACATCTGCGCACAGAATACAGAAGCGAAGCGATGCTGTGAAATCGAAGAAACGGAACTGCTAATTACTTCATTTTATTATTTATTTATTTATTAACTTGATTACACACTACCACAAATAAAACGAAACGCGAACTTAATGCCAATTTGTATTCTCTGCCAGTTACAAGAGAAGACCTGGTAGGTGGTTTTCCACGAGATTATCTAAATCTTCTCCTCCTTGTCGTCTTATAAAAATTCACATTTTATAGTCACGCATTTTGTGAACCTTTCCATATTCGTTCTGACCAATACCACCGTCTGTCTGCTGTAAATCAGCTCTGGTCTTCAGTCTTAAGAGTATCGGCACATCCAAACACACCAACTTAGCCCTCAGAAGTAGGAGCGCAGCGTAAGCAATCTCGAACAGAGTGGATGGGTTTGAAACCAGGTACTGGTGACATGAGCAGTTATCACTTCACTTTTAACAGTTCCCCCATTCCCTTCCAACGGCAATAAGTAACATGAGTTCTTTTATCCAAGAAATATGAGCGAAAAATAGGAGCGATGGAGATACATACCCATACAAACTTGAATAGATTCTACTACCCCATCGAGCATTAAAAAAAAATATTCCGTTCTAGCTCCAGTAGTGTCAGTTGTACGTTGATATGTCAGTTAATTTATCAATGGTAGAAGCTATCCACGTTCAACCGGATGAGTACCTTCACCACACCTATTTCTGCTGTGAAACAGCTCGTACGTGTTATGTTCCCCTTGCAGGGTGTGGGAGCCGGCGCAGAGGATCTGAGGCGACCAACTAAGCCCTCAAGAGTAGCAACGCACTTGTGACCATCTTCGAACAGAACGATGGGTTCATTAAGAATCCGTTACGGTTCTCATGACCCGCAGTTGTCATGCAACATCAGGTGAATTGCATGCCTGTTTGCTACTCAAATTTTGATTAAAAAAAAATTTGGTGACTTCTTTTCACGCTTTATACCAGTGGTGTCGATTCCTTACGGTCTGTTTTGTTCGTGTTTTCCCATTGGACGCCATCCGAAAATATCACCACCATCGATCAACTCATCATATGACATATCGCGATATTATCGATGATGTATCTGTTTATTTGACAAACCACGGAATCAGTTAATGCTTGGGCCATACATCAAACGGAATGAAGCGACAAGTAACTATCACGACGATCTCATATTTCATGCAACGGCCTGGTGCTAACGTGGACTTAAAGCACTGGATAGGATATGATTTTAAACTTTCATTGTCGCGGATCTCACACATTTGTGACGACGACCTCCGTGACGCAGACGGTGATGAGCCGCTTTGTGAAACGTGAGGTCGCGGGTTGGATTCCCGCGGCGAGACGAATTTGTTTCGTGTCTGGAATAACCTAACGTAATTGTATAACATAAATATGTTCGACTAGGTCGGTACCACGGTCACACCTAATTGTGCCGTGAAGCAGGTGTTCGCACTACTTGTATTTCGGTGTAAGGGTGTGATAGCCAGCATACGCAGAATACGAGGCGTTCGATCTATGTCCTCAAAGGTAGCACCGCATCTGTGATTATAGATGTCATGGGCTGCAGTAGTTACTTACCAGCAGGTGGACTACAAGTCCGTGTGTTACTTCACAACATAAGAGCTGTTTCGTGGCAGAAATAGGTGTGGTATGTCCCCCGGGCGAACCTAGATAGATTCTACCACCGATAATATTCAATCTAATATTATAACGAATGCGACACAGAAACTAAACATAAAATAAAAATATAGTATGTTAAAATTAAAAAGTACTATTTCCAAATATATATCTTTCCATCCATCCACACATCAAACAGAACAAACTATAACCGTACAAGACAAATGTGTAGTACACTTGAACTGTAGATCGTAATTACTTTAATGCAACTTGTGTTATTGCATAATCCCATTGCATGCCACGCACCCAACAGAGCCACTCGTAAAAATTAACTATTCATCTTCAACATTGGTCTGACCGTCCAGTATGTATGCCGCGAGAAAATAGCTGTTCCCGCGAGTGAAAGTGGCCAGTCATAGTTCCGTTTCGTAATTTATTGCACTCGTATTCTTCTTTGGATACAGGCTTATAACATTTTAATTGCGCGCCGCTCGTTTTTTTTGTTAAGAATAATATTGCGGTTTTATGATATTATAATTAAAAGTATGGTACATTTAATATATATTAATTTCTATTAATAGTTTAACAAACAAAATGTAATTGCATGTATATATTGCATTACGCTCATTATAAATGTTATATGATTTTCTCACGTGTTCTGACATGGAATTTCCTTAATGATAGCAGTTGTCATAGTAGCTGCCCTGTGAGTTAGCAATTATCTGCGGTTAATGACGTCACGTTCATGACGGCATTTGTTATTGTACTTACCAGAGCGCATACAAATTCATTCGCATGTCCTATAAATTATATATTGCCGTAAGAAAAGTTGAAAATTCTAAGGATTTCAATTTTAACATAATATATCAATATTACAATGTCCATATGTATTTTTCCATTATATTATGGCATAATGATTAAAGTTTCACCCAGGAAAGTTGATTGTTATAACAACACTTTATATTTATATTTCTTGTGAAAATAATTTATCATAGAAGCAAAGTCAAATCCAGTGAAAGGAATACAAGAATTAGATTTCAGTTGCATACCTGACGGATATCTACCTGTCTATGTATGTGAAAAGATAACCGAATGACTGACATATCCAAGGCACAGTCCAAACAACTGGGGCCAATACCGTCAAAATTAGCATGCGGGTGATCTCTAAGGAATGATTTTTGGAAATTCAATCACTAAGGGTTCTTTAAAAAGGGAGTTGGTATGACGCAAACGAAACCATGAGCAATACGCTCGTCCTTATGTATGAAAATTCAGCATATTCATGTCGGGCGAGTGACGTGACATAGGCAATACAATGAAATTGAAGAGGCACATATTCCTTTTTTTGCGTTTAACCTAACTGAGCCACAGCAACGTGAGGCCGAATACAGTTAATAATTTATTTATAAGCTGGTAAATGTGTAGTAAAGACATTTATATATTTTATCTCCTTCATTAGGTCCATGGGGAGGTCGGTCCTCAGTGTCCCCGGGGGCCAGCAGCAGCTCGGGCTCCTCGTGGCGCTCTGGCACGCCCTCGCCGCCGCCTGTCTCTTCCTCCTTCAGCGATGAGGGCATCGCGATGGACTACGAGGATTTGCATCCGCGCAAAAAGAGGGTAAGCCACTTTTTATGTTACGTAGCACTCGAGTTAGTAATGCATTTGTGGAAAAGTTCAGTCCTAGACATGTGTGGCTAAAAGATGAAGCGTGACTCCTGAAAAAATAGTTCCAACGTTTCGTCTCCTGCAGTGCTAGCATTTTTCTTATAGCTGAAATATTGTAAATTAAATAAATTCCGAGCATACCATAACTTATTTGTACGAAGTCTTCGTTGATTTTATCCTTGTATAGTATTTTTGAGATTTAATGTACGGGTAGGTACCAAATGTAGCAGAAAGGCGTGCTTTTACGTTTTCAATTACACATAATCAGTGCCGGATTTACACGTTTGCCGTCAGTAGACTATAACATGTTTGCCGCCCGACATTTACAATTCAATACCTCCCACGCTCACAATCATATTAATTGCAATTGGTTAAACATAATATTGAATTGTTTGTGTAGACACATTGTAGATATATAAATGTGCATGCATCTTTCAATTTCTATAAGATATGACAAAAAATGGCTTATATTTGACATCCCTAAGATCATCTGACTTGGCTCCAGCCTACTCAGCATGTTACTAAATCCGCCACTATACATAATATTAATAACGCCTTTATCAATATTTTATTATATTATGATTATGCGATGTTATTATTCTATTATTACAAAAAATATAATTAATAATAGATAACAAGTGATATAGAGTTACTATTAATACAAGTGTGCATATGGAATAATTCTCGTTAGCCAAAATTACGCAGACGTGTCTTGTTTAACGTGCCTAGCCACCTCACCAACGGTTTCAATTAGACCGTGACACAGATCGTGCTCGCTTTCATATAACGTCTGGGTAAATATGTGCTTAAGCATCCCATGTTGTACATCAGGCGACATATAGTGCAAATATAGTGAATTATTCTATTGTTTCCAAGTGCACGCGGATTTAACATTTATCACTCTCAGTGCGATATCCTGCACGTGAATTGATGCGTGCTCGACGTCTGACGCATGGTCTCAAGTGCAATGCATAGTAGCAGCTGACCCTGGACATCCGCGTAGTTAACTAGTCACTTATCTACTATGGTATGGCGTAGGATTATAGTCATATTATTTCCATATTAGAGATCGTACAAAGCATTTTGCAAGTAACCGGGCGGTGCGCGTACCACACTTTCACCAACGGACACCTGTTCGTTCGTTAAAGGCCATTATATCACAACTATAGGTTCTATGCAATTCCTTTTCCTGGTTTTGCAAAACGGCAAACTGAAACATTTGCGTATAGATTGACGTCAGATACTCTCACGTATCAACAAGCAATCGATCTGATACGTAATGCCGTAATAAACATAATTCACTACTCACCGCAAACATTCAGGTTTTATTCCGCTGGAATCTGGTATGTATTTATTGTTAGAGCTTTAAACTCACTATAAAGTAAATATATGTACATACGATTTACTGCCAGTGTAATTCAGTACAATGACATGTATTACCCAGAGCCGACGTTAGAGAATAGAGCCTTCCTTCTATTTGCAGGTGTCAGGCACATCAGGTGACTGTTTAAAACATATCATCATTAAATAAATTAAATTAGAATCTGCTGATAATATTTTGTCTTACGCACCGTTGATTAAAAAATCTTATCTCTATTTATGATTTGCATTTGCCTATTGCTTTCTGAAGCACAATCCTTAAGAAAAATTGTACATAATATAAATGTAGTGATAAAAAACTAAAATTATATTGTCTTATTTATAATTAGGTTTTAAATCAAAAAAACAAAAATACATGAAAAATGTTTACATTCTAAAAGTTTATAAAGTATCTTTTAAAATATTATCACTTCGAATTATAGTAATCCAACATAATCAAATTATTATAATCAGTAAGTCAATGTCAAATAACGCAAATTATAGCAAGATAAAAAGGATATTTTGATAATGGTTTTATCTAAAGATAGATATTTATCACCTCATTTTGTTTAGCAGTGGTATAAAGTATTGGATTGTCTGCAAAGTTTGGGCTGATTTATGGCGGTGGTGCATAACCGTACGAAGTGCTTTCCTACGTTTTCCTACTGAGGTTACACAATTTGAACCCGTGCGGAGCGGTATTGAAGATCTGATCAAATTTGACCGATATATTCCCTAATAACGCAAATAGATACGAGTAATTAGAAATATCAAAAATCTTAATCTACAGCGACAATAGCTAGAACCACATAAATTAGTTGTCTGAACTTCGGCATAAAATAAAAAACTTGTGTTACTACGTAAACACGTATTTCGTACGTGTAAAGTGAAACTTCATTACATTTTTTCTCTTCTCCACATTCAAGCACAACTTGTCCACTTGGAACCGTTTCCAAGCTGCCCCACTAACCCCTGATACCGAATTTCAGCTACCTTAGATTAATTTTTAATCTCGTGCCAAAAAAGAGTCTGCCATCCTGGAAAAAGTATATCACCACTAAACTGCTAATCACATATGACATTTGTTAAACAACCCTAGCTTATTTCTGACGGTTCCAACGTTAGACTTTTTTAAAATAGAATAGAATTTTAGAAAAAAAATCCGTTACAAATTTCTTTGGCCGCCATGTTGTTTAGGCCATTTTTGTAAAATTCTCTTGTAAAATTGCACTGCCCACCTCTAACTAAAGTTACTATTAAACAACTAAAGTTCGCCATTTTCCTTATATACTCATGTAGTCCCAGGGGGTTTTTATTCCGTACAAAATTTCTCCATTTTGTCGATATAAAACTCTTACTTCAATAATTATGTTGATGACACAAATAAAATACTATAACAAGAGTTTCGATTTTACATATTTTAATAGTTTAAGTAAATAAATAATTATGGAATAATAAGTAACTTAATTTAATTTAAGGTTTCATAACAGAACAACAACCCGGCTGTATTTAGTGGACATATTTATTTAATTTAATACAAAGGTTTTTCTATATGGCAACCCTATGGCCATATGATTTACGATACACGCGCGCAGTTCAGTGTGTCGTGCAATGTCAAGGCGCAGGCCACATTATGCAATACCATTGTAAAATTGTCAAGATGTCATAAAATATGTTTATGACTTCTCGCATCGATGCGCTGGCGGTCGATCACTTTTTATATTATTACCCAGGTCTATTTTGACTACACTTAAGTAAATCAATGTTGATTATACGACTAAAAATCAATAACTATTAATATTGAAATGATGACTACGTGTTAGAATATACTAGAGCGTTTACAGAAATTTTGTTTAATATTCAAGCCGTAAATTCTTCTTCGGAATAAATTTAATTAGGTCTATATCGCACTATCTACGATACGGCGCAGCCTACGTTCTAATTTAAAAATAAGCGCAAATTGTGTCTTGTTCGCACGCCTACGCTGCAAAGTGCGAAAACAATAAAATCCTTGAAATTACTTCATCGCTAGTAGTGATTCACTACGCTTACGAGCTCAATGGTGCTCACAAAATAGTAATAGCTGTAAAACCATGCTACACAAGCGGAATATTCATAATATAAACAGACGGCTTGTAATTTCTGATGTTTTTGTTTAAAGAGCACAGTCCTTCGTTGTTTAATAGGCAGTTTTGTATTTTTTCACGTGTTTTATTCCGTGATCGCTACGACTAAACGCACGCATAGTAAATATTCCGGCACCAAGACTCTTTGTTCACGCGCAACGCTTTCATAAATTATTATGACTGGTAACGTTTACATACGAATACGAATAAAAATGTAGGAACCACCACCACCACCTCATAATTCCACGCTTCTATTACCTATATTGTTGTATATAAGCATCTTTACGGTTTTATTATTACTGATTCAATTCTGTGCTTACACTGTCGTTAACCACGCACTTAAAACTTGTGAACGTTACCAATAGGAGATCAATGCACCAATAGAAATACAATGCTCTTTCCGGTTTGGGTATCCTAAAACTCATTTGATTCAATTTATTTCGGTACTTACAAAATAGTCCAATGTATAAAATGTTAGCGATGAATGCAAACATCTTTGTTTAAAAGAATTTTGCAAATAGCTGACCTTTAAGGCTAGTAGAGCGACAATTATTATACTTCTTTCGGAATCCGACATGGTCTTGCCGCGAATGTATTAGAATTAACTGTGTGAAATGTGTTGGTAAGTACAATAGCCACACATATTGGCGTGCAAGACACCGCTAGCCCACGCTCAGTATGTAACCTTGTATTGGCGGCCAAAATGTCGTGGGAGGACCGGAGACGCTCGCGTTACTATTACCCACTTCGGTTGCGTAACAACTATTTACTCTACAGTAATTGCTGTTAAAGATGTGCGCTTTATGAGGTCACTATCACTATAGACATATTAAATGTCTCTTTATTCGTATAAATATAAAGTATAACAATTTTATGTAACAGTGTGAGTCAGCGATATGTTAGCAAATCTTAATCTTAAAATTGACTGTAATCTTTAGTACTCTCTCCTCATTCTTTACACCAACTGATTTAAACGTTTAAATAAATATAAATATAAGTGTTCATGGAACATCTCTACCTCCTGGTATGAGGCATCAGAGACTGATAATATTATATCGATATAGTTAAAATGGATAATTGAATCAATTCTATATACCTTGAATTAAGGATAGCATGGAAATTGCCTGAAAATAAAACATGGATTCTGATGAATATAGCTAAACTAAAACATAGTTGCCCACGCAGCTAGTACTCTAGCTGATCCGTTATTGGTGCAACATGACACAATAACCTGCCTCAGACACGGTGTCGCCAAGTTGTATTATCACATGATCACCGTTGGCAACTGACGAACTGCAATGCAACTCTATGACGTCATCGCCTTTACGGATACTTAGACATTAGTTGGCAATACTCCGAAAAAACACGTACGTAAAAACGACGTAGGAAAAGCTCCATTAATACTACACGTGATCACTTTTATTATGTATGTTTCATTGATAACAAAGTAATGAAACTATAGTGTATATATAAACGGTCACCCATTATTAAAAAGGGTAGATGGTAAAAGTATGACGGGAACAATGACCCGACGCCCGATGAATGAGCCATGTCACCTCCAGGCATCCTTAGAAGTATCCAATTATTTACCTTGATTAGGTCGTCTGGGGATTTCCATAAATAAAGAAATTTCCTGTAACTTACACTCTAGAAGTTTATCCTTTGAAATTTCTCATGCTACCTTGTTCGCAATGATTAGTAGGCGATGGCCGGCATTAGTGTAATCTTTCTTAAGTGTCAGCGGCCCTGGTCGGATTATCGCCCTCGGGGTCGCCGACCCACGGCACATGTGATCCGTGCGCGGAACCTGTTCCTGTGCACCACTTACGGACCACTGCCCACTGCGCAGGCCGGGACAACTGAACTATACGCCTCACTTCTACGTCACCGATACACGCATCCATACTAATGACTAATCCGAACCTCCAATAACCGATATCAATTAATCCCACAAGCAATGTCTCACTCACTAATATTTAGATAAACATTATTTATAAACAATGGATACCTGCAAGAAGAATATATTGCAAATATTATGTTACTACCGCATGACATATACACGCGTAGGTAGATAGAAAATCTCTTGTTAACAAGTGTAGGAGTGACGCCAGCTGGCAGACCTTGAATAAGGACACAACTATTATAGCCAAGCGAGGCCTTGCAAGCTTTCTGCATGCAATACGAGCATGTATCAGTGTTACGTCAAATATATGTATTTGTATAAATTATAACACACGGAAGTGTTAGTCTTAGATTGGTCTATCATAAAATATATGGAGATATATAATAGTATGAGTAAATGACATATTCTAACATATACTGACAAAATGAAATTATAATAATTATGAGTGATAGCAGCCAGTGTTTGTGTCGTAGCCTCGTAGCTCGTAGCTACAGTTCCCAGGACACCCTTTGTTCTTGAAAGTACAGCAATAATGCGGCTCCATTCGCTGTGATATGAACCGCCTACCACTAGTCATTCCTTGCTTCATTATTCATTTCCGAGAACGGCTCGCCGGCGAAAATATTGCCGGCGCTGCTACGACTACTAGCGACAATTGCAATTAAACTTGCATTAGGCGTCCAGCAACACAACTCAAACAACTCGATGCGCTATTTCAATACATATACGTTTATAGATAGCGCATGGCTTATCTACAAACATCGTAATCAATTTGAATGTTTTGGAAATACAATGCGGTGCATGTGTGCATGGCTATGCAGCGCACGAGCAGGCCCGCCTCCGGCGTGTTGACGTCGCCGGTACCTAGCGTAACAATAGCCGGCCGCGTTGCATCACAGCGCACGCGCACGCCGAACGCGGCACATTGCATAATCAACATGCCCCTGCCTAGCTTTTAACTCGCCTATGTTGTCTCTTTGTACAACAGAACAAAGAAATCTACAAAAGGAAAAATAAGCACGCAAATCCAATATTGGCACGCAAATAATTCATTGCACTCAATCAAATATCAAGATAATATTAATTTAATGTACACTTTATGGTACTATGTACGTATCCTCGATTGTTTTATTAAACGACTTAAAAGGTTTCTACTTAATAAGGCAATGCACTTGCTTCCAATGTACACTTGTATGCGTATATTGTAGCTATTTTAAAATTAACGATCCGTATAGCCTTAACTTTTTGAAATGTAACCTTGTAAATGAATTTACCTCGCAAGTGACACTTATATAAGGAAACGTACTATCTAATTGCACGTCGATAAGATGTCTATAAGATTGCAACACATGCTGCGCTCGGGTACGGAAAAATCGAGTTGCGAACTATCGCAAAATACATAACTGCGCATGGCTACTTAAACACGTACATTATAAATTAATTAACATAACAAATTAACAACAGACACATTCCAGACATTCCGGTCCATGTGGAGTACGTCATCGTTTTTAAGAATTTTAAATTTATACACAATACATTTCTACAAAGTGATTTTGTTGGATTACATTTGACTTTTATTACCATTAATCGACTGTGATCGTACTTCGGCTTATATAGTTCTTAAAAACATACTTCATTATTTTATATTCCGTACGAAATATTTGCGGCTTTTAATTCTTGAGTTAACTGAACATCCGGGTTCTCTACAACATTGCAAATTGAACATAATTTTAATTATTGCGATATTTTTATGTAACTGGTCGCATTAAATTCATGCTTTCTTTAGGTTTGTATAACTAAGATGTTATAATGTCACGAGGTCCGAGACCGGCCTGCGTAAGTAACGTACGTGTTTGAGCGAAGGTCGCTTTATCGGTTGACGTTGATAAAATAAGCCAATTGTTATCAGGAGAGGCGGTGGCGAGCTACTTCCGCGTGTGCTCACGGTCGTTGTAATTACTCAGATAATGAGAATCGCTATTCAACACAGCTTTAGCAAGGATAGAGTTTACACATCAGTAATTAGACTCCTTCCGTTTCACCTTGCCGACTCGCTAACTGCAAATTCAAAGTTGTCAACTTTGCATACAATAGTCAATGTCGTCACCAATTTGCTGTGATAAACGTTTTATCTCCCTTTGTTTGGATTTAAGTTTAATCACATGCAACACGCCGAAATTATAAATGCTTGATGAGTATGAGATGTCATTACGCATATCAATTTTGTATAACCTATTTATTTAAATCGTTACACTAAAATACTGGTATAGTTAATTTTTATTATAAATGGACAATGAACACGCCGAACCTGATAGTAAGAAGAGGCTTATACACAAGTACGTTGCAACATTAGCTGTAAACTGTGATAAACGAAACATTAATGGTGTAACTACTAATAGATATGCTTATAAGTTATTGTTTTAAAAGCATAATTATAATGTGACGAAAAAATATGTTGATTTCTTTAAGTAAATTTCAGTTTGTTATTTACACGTAAATTTTAGTAAGAGCGTAAAAAACCTCGTAATAAATCTTTTGTAGTACGAAGGAGGAAGTTTTTATAATTCCTACAATTGACGGTGTGTGTACAGCGCGTAATATGTTACGCAAGTTTATACATTGGAAACGCCGACGTGTTCTATCTACATAATATTATCTAAATACATGATAGGCAAAGAGATAAGAGCGAAGACTTGGAAATAGTGGCACGAATAAGCCATCACACCGTCTCTCACGTGAGAGCAGAAATTGCGCGCGCGCGACGTGATCACCACGCGAAATACTCGTAAAACATGACCATTGTATAAATCAATGTGTAAACAACTACAACCTCCGCGAGACCTTGACAATACACGTTTAATGTTACTCTTTACAGTTAACTCGGAACACCGTGGCTCAATGTGCAGGTATAACAAAACTCTACGCTAATAAAAATGAATGATGTAACAACATTAGTTGTTTGTTTTAACTTTTAAATGTTCTAGAAGATCTATTACAATGGCCTTTCCGCAAAAAAGGTAGTTTAGTTAGAAACGCTGTTCAAGGTTCATATAACATTACATTGCGTGGCTGTCGTATTTGAGCGCGCGCGAATAAAGACGCGGCCTTCGCGGGCTATATTTAAAACGCGGAAGACATTGCGGTACTAGAAGCGCGGATCATTCCCCGCTCCGCAAACAGTTAGGAGTGTAAATGGCAACCGCAGAACTGGTCGCGCACCTACCACCTACCGCTCCACGTTTCGCGCGCATGAGCGCCCGCCTCATTACTAGTCCACTTGTTTTATTGTGCTTTGACCTCATTTACCAGTGTCGATCGGCATGTTGTAACAAATATACTAGCTAACTACTTTGTACGGGTGGAATTAAGTTATTTTGATTACTCACTATGCTTTAGTGCTTGATTCTCCTCTCCTATTCTTCCAATAAGAAGCAGTTATAACTTATTTTGAAAGAAATAAATGCATTTGAATCAAACTTATATGAAGCAAATTATTCAGCAACAAATGATATACAAACGCTATTGTGACCTTTATTTTGATAAATGTAAATATTTTATAATTGATAGATAAATTGATCTTAAGTACACGTTATTTTATCAAGGCTGCCTTTAATACCATTATATAACAATTTTACTATCAGAATATTTTTATCGTTTAGAATACTTATAAATAGGTTATACGTATAATAGGTATTATGAGCGTTTTGAAAAGCATTCACTCCCTCAGGCCCATATGTTCACCATTATCAATTAATTTCAAAAACTAATAAGCATAAATTATTCAAGATTGATAACAAAATATTCATGTAACACACATTATTATCGCGTGCTAAAAACCCAATGTTATGTGACGTCTGTTGGAGCCCTTATCTAATAAAGATTGTACGGCTGCCGGCTGGTAGCATCTTGTTCTACTAAGTATTTACCTCCTGGCGCTTCTTGTTATTTCATAAGTGGATTTGTAAATAACTAAAGATAACACATTGTAAATTTAAGTGTCTGTCGGCAAGTGTTGAAACTTTATCTAATTAGGGTTTCCGGTTAATGGCAATTTATTAATATTTCTAAATTATAAGAGTTCCAAATTTAAATTCGACCTATTAATAATATAATATCTATTTTAAAATATTGTACAAACCATTTACGATTTAATTAATGTTCTATTTATTTATACAGTTTAAATATTGATGGTGTTATTAAAATAATGACCAATCAAGATTATTTTCGGAACCCATTTTCACATAGGAAGCATATATGTCCAAAATTGTATTGAACAACAATCCTAAAAAGGAACCAGGTCCGCAAGGAAAGATAAAGTATCAATGTGGGTCACGCATGTAGGCCGCACACACTTGCCAAGTCCATACATTGTCATGTGTAAGCAATTTAAACAGCGTCAAAAGATCATTATAAGTAAACAAAGGACATCTAAGTGTTTTTGTATGCGCTTTCTAGTTATTTGCTGGACAATTTTCAAACATACCGCCTTACACTTAGTTCCCACAATGTACGTCCATCTTAGGTACATAAGTATGTACTCGTATTTAACGTCTTAATTAACTGTGCTACTTATATTGTAGCTATGAACATTTATGTTCATAGTTATACTAAATACTATGTACAAAGAAAACATTTATTACCTATCAATTGATGATTTTTTAATGTTTTGTATTATTCCTTT
>DWIE01000506.1:0-14700 GCA_018248235.1 Choaspes benjaminii | reverse complement strand
CATCAAGTGCATTTCTCACAGTATCCGTGTAAGGAGGTTTTGCTCTGAGGAATCGATTATCTCTAGACGTTTCGCATTCCTCGGATATCGTCTTGATCTCCATTCCACTAGCGACGTGTATTAAGGTATGTTGCCGATACATCGATATTTCAAATACTTCGCAGCAATGTGGAAAAATTTGAACACTCGAGTTGTAGCTAATGCATAGGTACTTGTAATTTTTTTGTGACGCACTTAATCAATGTAGTTAGTTTATTATTATCATATACTATATATTACAGGTTTTATATCTCCTGATTTAAGACGCTTACCAATTTTACCAAATTGTTGATTTTTTGATTACCTGCTCTTTTATTTAGACACAAAAAATACCTATGTATATAAATGTATGTATATAAACAATTATTTTGTTACCACTTATTTTATGACAATTCAAAACCCAGTGGATTTTTACAACACAACATTAATTATTATTAATTAGCTTGATAACTAAATTTGAAAATGGGTAGGTACGCGTAATAATACACCTAATATAATAACAGAAGCTATCAGGTTACTTCAAAATTTGAAGGATGAAGTAATATTAAATCACTTTTTGTAACGTAGTAAATGTAATACATAAACGCCACTCTATTTACAACAAGCATTCGTTTGTTTTCCTTCCTTTACAATTGAATTAAAAGCAATTAAAATATATATAACATAATAGGCAATACAATATTCCGCCGAAATCCTTGTATCAAATCTTGAAATCGCTTCGTATTGTTGTCTTTTGTGTTCAGGCTCGCATTCGTTTTCCATCGCACACCATTATTCACATTAAGTGGACAGATCTCGGGTCAGATCCAGGCACAAGAAAAGCACAAAAAGTGCCCGCTTTATCCGAGCATGATAAATCTACTTCAAATCCGAGAATAGCGTCTTTTATGAAGGAAATTGAAATAAACCGACCGTGCGGATAACGGCTAAGTAAGAAGATCAGGATCCTTTTAGAATATATTGGTGAATCATTTTCATTCATCAGCCCATCGTACTACCTGCGAGATTATAAAACGCGATCTATCATTAATTTCGAGATTTACGAAAATAATTTGATCCCTCATCGAAGTAGGACAAATTGTTATATATTTGCTTTTTTTGGAACAAAATTCTCAAAACTAAAACGTTCAACGCTCAAATAAATACAAGTTCGTGTATACAATGTTTGTGTATATGTTCCTTTTTCAGAATAGAATGTGAAAGTACGATAGATATATTTCCACTGTTAGTGGTGGAGCTGAAATCGAGCGTGAAATGGTTACCACACGAAGCGGTTGTCTCGCGAACAAACGAAATAGTATCGCTGGCCGGCGCAGCGGCGTTTGGCGGAAAATTGGCTACCAACTGAATAATCCACGCATGAGTTACGAAATTTTTGAAAAATTCAGAATAAACAAAGATTGTGTTGTTAAAAATTTGATTGCTTATTAAAAATGTCTATGGTGGCACTTACGTGTTCTGTGTACTGTGTTCGTGGTCAGTACCACTGTCACACTTAGTATTACCATGAAAAGTAGTGTGATATCCTTATACAAAATATAAGGCGTCTAACCTTTATCTTCAGTAACCATTTTTACAAATTAGTCAGACCCTTATTGAATACATATATTATATTTATATTATATATAAACTCTAAAAACAAAACCAGTCTTTGTATCAGTCGGATTAAAAGAACATACATACAAGCAATGAAGAATGCTAATTAAAAATTAAATAATTACAGTACGTATGAAATTACCTAATATGTTCATTCTTCAGTAGTATTCGCCTGATCGAACATTTTATCTGAATACTTCTTACAATAGAAAGAAAAAAATGTATATTGTTTAAGAACTCAAGTATGAGATCGATAATATTACGAGTATCCTCGCTGATGTAAGTAATCTATGTGAAACACATGTGTAGCGAATTATTGGAATTATATGGAAAAATTATATGTTATACTTTACTAGCTGCTCGTCCACGTGTCGATATGGGTCAGTATATATTTTTTCTAAATGAAAGGTACCCTACGTCCCTTAGTTACAGAATTACAATTCGGATGTCAGTCTTTAAAAAAGTTACATGTCAATAATCTTGTACTAGGCATAGTACGGTAGCACCAGTTTCTGTAACTCCACATTTCCATAACAATGTATATATTTGACATAAACATAAAAACTTTAGCACACGTAAAAAATTTCAGGTATTTTTTTTTTAAAAAAGAACACTGGTAATCAAACTCGTGGCGTCAATTATCAGTTGTACCGTCCGCGCCATGGAGGTCGTCAATCCACTTGTATTCTGATATCAGTTGCTGAAGACAAGAGGTTATCAATTCTTCGTAAGGTAGATTACTGTTTCTAGCAGAGTTGTTGATTAGCTTGATTATAAATATTATTCATGCCTACGTGATCATACAAATTTATTTTAACACAACATGCATTTGATTATTGCTAGAGAATTCATAACAATAATTAGGTAATGTGTCCATGTTTTTTTTTTATTTAAACATAAAATTTCAGTTTCCACTTCTTTAAACTGTTACTCGAAGTTATTTAAATTCAATAATCTTCCAAATTATTCCGATAATATGTATACTACTTTTAAACCAATAATTGTGACCATCACTTTCTAGTATAATACTTTACTTAATACCAATTATGTCATAAGAGAATTACCTATTATATGGTCATTTTGAATCTTAAAACATATGTAATTACACTTAAACGTATAAAGGTATTGTAAAACATGATACTCATAATATTGTTACCCAAATTAGAGTTTCGTAATATAGACTTATTGTTAATTATATTTATTTTTGATATGAGAATAGTAGATGACCAACCCATGAAAGCCCAAGAAAGCCGTAACCAACACTAAATAGCCTGCTGTACTGATCGAAGTTGGCTATTACAGCATTGGTACTTATGAGGAAGCAAGGACTAACATCGTCACTCCATTTTTCAATCACACCGTTCTAATTAAAACATAAATCTTGAGTTTTTCATAACAGTCTTAGGTGTAGTAGTTATTACTGACCCGGGGGAATCTAGTTGGATTGAACCACCACTATAGTATATTTTCATTTAATTTTATACGTATTCGTAACAATCTTAAGTTCCCTTCTAACTTCAAATCAATACCAAGAAGAATTTTGTACCGTCAAAAGCGAAGTGACCTAAAGAAAGGTTTGAGCATGAAATTAATTTTTTTAAATTTACTTCAATGTCATTCAGATTTTGACGTTTAAAATGTCAAATTTGGTATTGTCAATGTCAGAAATACACGTTTTCAAAGAGCATCGCTATCACCAACACGTTTGTCTATCTGTGAGAGGTCGTAGTTTTGTATACAATCTAACCTAGTGAATAAGTACCTATTGTGCATGTAGTATAGTTTAAATATAGGCTCCCAAAATAGATCATACTATTAACAAATATTACGTGGTGTAGATTTGTATGTTTCTATTCAAGTACGCTGCACTGAGCGTTCTAAAAATCACTAAAGTTGCTCATTTAAAAGGCTCAGATTACTGGATACGAAAAATGTCTTTAGAACAAGCTAAACAAGTGGCGGCTTACCGGGCAGTAGATGAATTTGTGAAAAGTGATTGCATTTTTGGTGTCGGCAGTGGTTCGACTGTTGTGTATGCTGTTCAGCGATTAGCAGAACGTGTTGAAACAGAGAACTTGAAAGTTATATGCATTCCGACGTCGTTTCAAGCTAAGCAACTCATACTTAAACACAACCTCACGCTAGGTGAACTAGAAACTAATCCTGTTATTGATGTTACTATCGATGGCGCCGACGAAGTCGACTTAGATATGACATTAATTAAAGGTGGAGGTGGATGTCTATTGCAAGAGAAGATTGTTGCGGCCTGTTCGAAGAAATTAGTCGTCATAGCTGATTACACAAAAGATTCGGAAAAATTGGGCGACAGATACAAGAAAGGGATTCCAATTGAAGTTGTTCCTATGGCTTATGTTCCTATTAAAAACAAAATCATAGAATTATTTGGAGGAGAAATTAAGTTACGAAGTGCCATAGCTAAGGCAGGTCCTGTTGTGACAGACAATGGCAACTTTATTTTGGACTGGATGTTCAATAATCAAAATTTGAATTGGGATAAGGTTAACACAACTATAAAAATGATACCAGGTGTTGTGGAAATAGGTTTATTTGTCAAGATGTGCGAGAAAGCTTACTTTGGACAAGCAGAGGGTACAGTTTTAGAAAGATCTGTTAAACAATAATAAATCTCATTTTTATAAATTGTTATATTTTCATGACATTAAATATTAAGCAAAAACATTTAAAAGTTTTACACATATCTTTAGAAGAATATATTTGCCTGAATGTGACTTATATATATATATATACCTAATATATGGAATGTTAACATATAATTCGTTTCCTAAGAAGCTTTTTGTACTGTTTTAATATGCTTGAATGATTATATGAATACTATCACAATACATGAAACAACAGGCTCGGATAACATTGCAGGAATAGTAGCAGTATGTTATGTAAAAATGTAAGAAAAATGAAGTGGAAGATCTAAGGGAATTCAGATCATTTTTAATACAACAATGTATTAAGCAAAAATGTTATTTTCGAATTTAAACATTGTCATATCAAATAAAAATGTTGGAATTGATTTCACAATTGTTTACAATTCAGTGATATTTTTGTAACAGAGAAGCATTTTAATGCATAATAACAAAACAGGCAACATATAGCTAGATCTAAAACTATTGTTAGTTATTTGAAAACATGTCTGTAATAAAACATTGTAAACTTATAGAAGTTTCATTTATAAACAAAGATTTAATTTATAACCACTGCAAACACCAGAAATCCATTAAGACACTTGCAGTTTAAAATAAGTATTTGCAATGCAATATTAAATAAATTTATCAATATCTCAGCCCTACTAATCAAAACAAAAATATTGATTATCTTGATGATTAAGAATATTGTGCCATTATGCCTATGACTAGAATCTCTTACAATGAAATGTCTTGTTACAATAATTATGTCGTGTATGCAAATTCTTACTATATTCTCCAGTAAGTTCAGGGATTGTTCACAATACACAATTCTTATAATTAACTCACTTTTCAAATAAGAGTTACTTGTTATGACTATATAATTTTATTATATTATACATTTTTGTAACATATGGAATTATCAATAAAGCAATAGTACTGGTTTTGAACTTGCCACACTAATAAAAATCAACCATTGTATATTTTGAATTTGGTGAGCAATGAAATATAAATGTTCATATATTCAATGAGAATTTCAGTACAATTTGGTGATTCAGGTGTATAGTTTAAAATAATCATAAGGGAATAATTATACACAATAAAATGACCTTTCACTGGCTTTATAAAGAGTTGTATATCTCTTCTAAAATAAATGTCTTAATTGCTACTTTGTTTTATTGTAAAACAATATTTTTTACAACAATTAAAGTGAATGATTAAAGGGCATATCTACAATTATAAAAAGAGTGACATTAAAGTGCCAAAATTTGTTTGATTTTACCCCAACTGCTAAGTTTAATACTATAATATTGCATTAAAGCAGTAATGATAAATGTTACTGTGAATAATCAAAAGCTATATAAATTGTTACTTACAGGTGATCCACATTCTACTAGTATTAAGTAAAAACCATAAAAGTACTGGACTGATCTTTTACTTGTAACTACCAAGATACTATGAAAAAAATATTTATTCCTTATCCTTTTTTTATTTATTTTTGAATGTTATGAAGTCGCACATGGGCTTGCAGTCTACTTGGTTGTAAGTAGCCCATGACATCTGTAGTCACTGATGCAGTGCTACTCTGGAGGACACATATACATACATTGGTGGTAGAATTTGTCCAGATTCAGCAGGGTGAGTACCACCACCACACTTATTTCTGCTGTGAAATAGCTCTTATGAGTTGTGTTTCAGCTTGAAGGGTGTGGTAGCCGGCTCACACACTAGAAATGAGGTGACCAACTTAGCCCTCAAGAGTAGCAACACACTCATGTCAGACTTTGAACAGATCTGTATTGATTTGGTTATGGTTGTCATGGGCTGTAGTACTCATTTAGCATCAGGTGAAGAGCATGAACGTTTGCTACTCTAGTTTTAATATTTAAAAAAAACAAATTAAACGCCTTGTGTTCTACATATGCTGGCTATCTCACCCTTACACTGAAAAATAAGAAGTGCAAACACTACTGTTTCACGGCACAAATAGGTGTGACGGTAGTACCGACCCAGTACAATACACTCACATTCTACCACATGTTAGGATATTCCAGACAAGAGACATAGACAGCGAATTAGAAAATTCGTCTCGACGCGGGAATCAAACCTGCGACCTCGCCGCGGAGGTTGTCTTTATCTTATAGGAGGTTATCTTTGTCAGTCACAGTGTATGACAACTTAATTGTTAGGCCGAACCTCATACAGTTTTTCATGAAACACTTCACTCACAAGCTTACTTAAAAAAACTTATTCCTATGAATACAATTTTGGCATATTGACACTGAGATGTTACAAATGTAAATTTGCTTAAAACCATGTTATTAGATCTCTTGTAAGAATGTATGTAATCAAAATTCAATAAAGTAGTGTGAGATAAAAAAAATCAATATAAGCTAGTTTTCTTCATAATGCGTAGGAACTCTTCTTGGTTAATTTGACCATCACCATCTTGATCAGCTTCATCAATCATTTCGTGCAATTCCTCATCTGTTAAATTCTCCCCAAGTTCTCTTGCTACTCTCTTAAGGTTTTTGAAGGAAATTTTACCCGTTTCATCATCATCAAAAAGCTTGAATGCTTTCATTATCTCTTCCTTTGTATCTTTCTCAGCCATTTTCACTGTCATCAAATCGAGAAAATCATCAAATGATACTTTTCCATCACCCTTATCGATTGCAGCAATCATTTTTTTAATTTCCTCTTTTTTAGGTTCGAAACCAAGAGCACGGATAGCAACTTTCAAATCCTTGGTGTCTATTTTTCCCGTACTTTCCGAGTCGAACAAGTCGAAAGCTTCCTTTATATCGCGCTTCTGTTCTTCTGTTAACTCAAACTTAGGGCCAGATCTCTTGCGTACACCTGTCGGTGCAGCGTTCGATGTATTCGTTTTCTTCGGATTACTACTGACTGCGGTAGCCATGTTTTAACGTTAAATACAACCGCGAAAAGATTATATAACGTTTATGATGTTATATGCATTAATTGATTATTATACGCTATGCAATATTGTTTCAATAAAAATATTTTGAATTGTTTTGCTTTCCGTAATTACTGACTTTTATTTGGCATTTGACAAATTGGGTGGCTTTTTTCTGTTCGAAATAATACGATGCTGACTTGGATGTAAGTGTTTTAGCCACTTAAATACTCGCCTCTACTTTGATGTAAGATTTTTCGTATTCCTCACTCAGCCGGCTCAAAATTAAATATAACTTATTTCTTTTTCCAAAATTCCGTAAGGTTTTTTAATAAATTTTATACGCCTGTATCCAATGGAATTTTAAAACTAGCATAGGAATTTAATGTATGAAAAGAAAAAATATATATAAATTCATCTATGGGCAGAAAAAGTGCGAGAACAGGAACGTCATGAATATAAATGAAACATATAGAAAACGCCACAGGTAACATGTCTGTGAAAACTACGACCAGAAAGGTATATCTATTTCAAAACCCAACCTGAACGGTTTATAAACTAAACAATACAATAGAATCGATAATAATAAACACAGTGGTTTTCTTTATCTTATATCATTTATTCGATGTAAAAAGTGCTTACTACAATTTTATTAACTAACAGTGCTAAAAATGCATGTAACAGCTAATAGGCATCATAATACGGTATTGTAGAATTTAATAAATATAACATGATATGAATAACAAAAATATATGTCATAATTATTGTCAATTTGTTGGAAAAAAGATTTTGACTTTATAATTTGAGAGCTAAGATTCTACCATCACGGTATACTAAATAGAGCACATAGATATCTATTATCTATTATAAAAATACAATAATATAACAATTGTTACTGTGTTTACACATATAAAGGCTATTTATTATCACATGTGTGTAAGACAATTATATTAAAGCGACCGAACATTGGTGAAGCTGATGGTAGCCCAACATGAGGTTCAAAGGGTATTTAGTAGTCTAAGGCACAATAAGACGACTTCAAACAGTCAAGAGTCTAATAACCGCTAAGCTTACTCGACACACGGCCGTTACGTTCCTTTATGTCTAAAATAGGAAGAGTTCAAAATGCGCGAAGCAAACATAAGCGAATATCAGGGAGCTGCTGGAAGGGAGCCGAAGGACTTCATGAGGTGATAGCAGTGGGGTAGGCGGCTGCGGTGGCCGATCTTCTGCAGCGTGGCGGCGGCCTGGGCCAGCATGCCGGCCCGCTCGCCGGGCGCGGCCAGCACCGCAGCGGGGAGGTGCTTGCACGCCATGTACAGAGCCACAGCCCGCTCACCTTCACCCCCACCACCTTCCATTGACCGTTCCTTCCCGCAGATGATGGAGGAGCGGTTGAGGCGCGGGCGCAGCGAGCCGTCCAGCAGCTGCTGCGTGCGGCGCGGCGCCGCGCCCGCCATCATGCGGCACACCGCCGACTGCAGCAGCACGCGCGACGTCACCCACTGCGGCGCACCACGCAATGTTATGTCATGTGTTTTTTAACATGATGCTACCGAACTGGTCTGATGTAAAACTGATTATAATTGATCGTAACTCGTGGAAAGCGAAAACATTAAAAAAACGTAACTCACGTCTTTATTGACCCGAAGGTGTAGGCGAATTAGAGGTGAACATTAAACACGTTTCGCCAGTTATGTTTAGGTTCCATGTAATAGGTGCCGAGCCTGTAGCTGCTTACAGGGAACATTTCTAATATTGACATGTTTCCGGACGAAAAAAAAACAATAGAACTCTGCCCGTTCCGGGAATCGAACCCAGAGCTCCTTGTTCGGCAGTCGCACTTGCGACCACTGCGCACTAGAGGCAGTTAAAATAAAAATATTTTAAATTTATTTTGACGACACATGCAGAACCGTAACAATTACCGATGCATATTCACCTTTCAGAACACTAGAGGACGTAGCGGAATTATCTTAATCGGCAAACTAGACCAGGCCTAGAGCTCCTAGATACTAGGAACAATTACAAATAAGAAGAGAACATAGCTCTGAAAAAGTAGAAGCTTGGTAGTAATAGACTCCTTGTATAAGTATAGGTATAACTGATCTTACTGTCTCAAAGAGTACAACGCGTGGCTCTTTAATACCTTACACCTGACCATAAGTAACAAACTTGTGAGGTTGGTACCGGCAGATGATGGGACAGCCGCCGCAGCGCGTGCAGATCGCGCGTGAACGAACGCAGCAGAGCGGGCGACGCGCGGTCGGCTCCCGCCTCCCACACGCCCGCACGCACCTCCAGCAACCAGTCGCAGCACAGCACCTGCATCAACAGCATAAGCTGAGTTGGTTTCCGACAGCAATAATAAGCCAAAGAGTCTGCTAATCTGGTTCCGGCGATATCACACACCTTGAGGATGGTATCGGAGGTCTTTTCGAATGAGCGTTCATCGCGACACTGAGCGAGGCTCATGAGTCCGCGGCGGCTTTTGTACGCCATGTGCAACGCCCTGCAATAATATCACAATAGATATCATCAACCACCAGTGTTTAACCTAGCAAGACAATAGTTATTAATAACACAAGTATAAACTATTCACAGTGTTTAATAAACATCACTGTAATTAGAATCCCTAAGTCATCACACGCGTCGTGAGAACTGTGTCATTGATCTATTAATCCGGTTTTTTTGTAGAGTCAATATATGTTTTTCGTATTATAATGTATTCTACATCATTAAACTATTATTATTTTGGAGATACAGATAATAATAATTAAATTTAGCAAGATAATTAAAAAAATGGATTTCATTTTTGTTGCATTCTTTATTTTTACACGAAACTATTACATGTCCTTTAGAATGGTGATTTGTCAATTCAGAGCAATTTACTAATGTCTCAAATTATATGTTGCTACGACTTGTGGATTGGGTTTATGACAAGTTTTTTTTATGCTGTGTACTTGCACACGGGCTTACAATCCGCCTGATGGTGTTGGTTACTACCGCCCATGACATCTGTGGCTTTGGTCACGGCGCTACTCCTGAAGTAAACGAACCAACGCCGCGTGTTATGCATATACTACCTATTACACCTTTACACTGAAACACAGTGCAAACACGATGTGAGGTACCGACCCAGTTGATTATGAATGTTCTACAGACACGAAACAAAATAGAAAAATTGTCTCGCCGCGGGGATCGAACCCCTCACCTCACATGAAACCGGCTGCGGCACGGAGGTCGTCTAAAAGTTACATCTACATAAAATCTATAGGATTTTTTAACAAATTTATGTTAGTTATAGATGTCTCCGACATATAAACTGTAAAATGTATACTTATACAAAGAATTCTAACATCCTTGGTATAGGTAACGACAGTACGATATCGAAAATATGTAATATCGAAATCCATATAAGATTATGTTTATAATACACATAATTTACCCAGGCAGAGGATCTTCAGAGTTTGCGAGCGGTTCGGGCAGCAGATTCAACTTGTCGACAATTTCCGCCGACTTGCTGGTATCGGCGAGTAACCAAGTGGCAGCCACGCCGACGATGTTCGCCCACCACTCCATTACTGGATCCCAGCAACCTGTGTGATGCGGCGCATTGGTAGAAACGTCATCAGTAATTAGCTTTACGAGGTCGAGAACGTCACGCGTGGTTCCTCTTTCGTCAACGCCAAGAAGTATTTGCAAGCTCTTTTGAAGGAGCTCCAAATGATATGCCCGCATAGCGTAGGCGAGGGGGTCCGCGGGGTGCGGCAGCCGCGAGAACAGCGCTGAGGGGTGCCCTGCGTACGGCCAGCGCCGCGAGCGCAGAAAGCGCTGAGCGCGCGCGCCCGCTGCCCACCGCAGCCGGACGCACCCGCCGGAACGTTCCGCGCGAATGCGACCCAAATACCACCTGCAACATACACTACCATTAAAGTAGTTAATACAATATGTCGCAGCCGGCACACAGGATATACGAGGCGACCAACGGTGCCCTCAAGAGTAGCAACGCACTTGTGATCGGCTTCGAAAAGATCGATAGGTCTGTATTGATACGGTTACGGTTGTATGGGCTGTAGTAATTTAACATCAGGCGAACTGCATGTCCGTTTGCTACTCTAGTTTTCATTAAAATATATATATGGACAATATCATGTATAAATTTCTTTAATTACAGTGGTAAGGATTGGTGGTAGGATCTATCCATGTTTGTCCGGCTGAGTTACGCCACACCCTTTTTCTGCTGTGAAACAGCTTTTTGAACTGTGTTTTAACATTATGGGTGTGAGAAGCCAGCACAAACAGGACTTATAAGGCGAACAACTTAGCCCTGAAAAAGTAGCAGCGCCCTTGTGACCGACTTCGAACATAACAATGATTCTATGAAGGCAATTACAGGGCTGCAGTGATTATTTAACACCATATGAACTTGCATGTCAGTTTGCTGCTCACATTTTCATTAAAAATATACACTTAAACATAACATTACTCAATAAAATATACAATAACATAATTCACAATCGCTTTTAAAATACGCCGATTTTAGGTAACTTTTACCAATTTTCTCTTCACCTAAACCAAGTTCATGATATGTAAGTTGCAATGCATGATTTTATAATACGAAATGTTTTTAGCGTTTGATGCATGATGCAAATTGTGCTGAATTCAAATACAATTTCCTTAATGTAATGTTAATTTAGATTGAATACCTTACCCACACAACCAATTTCCTATCCTCGGTACATTGTCTTTAAAGACCAGCGCGGCTGTGACATAGGTGTCTGCTAGCAGCTGCCTGTTTCCGGTCACTTCGGCCAAGTTCACAGCTTGTAATGCTAGAAGCACACGCTCGCTGCGACTGCTCTCGCTAGAAAGTATCTCTAACTGCGCCAGTCGATGGGACACGCTGGATACTTCTCCCGCCCAGTGCTGTGTGGCTCTTCTTGCAGGGCTATCACTCCACAGGTCACCGGAACGTCTTGCGAGGAACCCTCCAAACGGGAGTCGTTGCAAAGCCTGTCTCAGAACAGCAGCAGCTAGGGCGGTGTACTTCACGTGTCCTGAGCCACTCTGAACACTCTTACCGCAAACTGCCAGTGCTTGGTGCAGCTCTGTGCGTGCTTCCGTTAGGTCATTCTTTTTCAAACAATTATCTGCCTGTCGTTTATGTTTGTAGAATAATCCAGCTTCTTTAGATTGCGATTTTGGCACAGAATCGCCATAAACTAATAACTTAATAAGGCACCCTCCTAAAACTATTACATTCACTAGATATATGACAAATGTGTGAAATAGCCAAGAGCCCCATGAACTGCTGCTATTTCCAAGGTTGTCATCTGACAATATTCTTCTTTGATCAAGTCGGGTTGTAAAGTCAAAAGAGACTGATTCCGACATAAAGTTTCCTAAAAAGGCACTGAATGGATTGAATGCTATCAGCCCCACCATAAAAGCACACAACGCAAGGCGTGAGCGATCGCCCATACCCATCACCACTTTTGAATACTTTTCTTCCACCTTATACTCTGGTGAAGAAGGAGCATCACTATCCATGCCATGTGATGAGTTGTAGGGTGAGGAGATATCACTATGGGGAGGAGTGTATGCACCCTCAAACACCTCTTTGACACCAGACTTCTGGCATGCGAGTTTGAGAGCCATATTCTCTTGTTTTAATCTAGTATTTTGATTTTGCAGGTACTTAATGTATTCTATAGTCTTCCTTAATATTGCTGATTTGTTTAACTTAGCATCTTCTCCAACAAGCATATTCTTTAATTCCACTATCCTATCATTAATACTAGTCCTATATCTTCTCTCTATAGCATTGTGGGCACTTCTTTTTACTTCCTTCACTTTAGGCGGACCATTAGTTGCTTGCCCAAATGCAATTTTATCTCCATCAAGCACCACTGGTATACTAGTTGTTACAAGTGTCGGGCAACTGTTTCCAGTGAAAAATGTATGAACAGGTCGCGTTTCTGTACCAGCTTTGCTGGTTATTATTCCTTGAGTTGCACCTTGTATTGGAGCTGTTGTATACAATAATGTTTGTGTCTCTGGATTAATTATGTTTGACTGTAGTATTACTGGAGAAAAACTTGCATCTGTACTTTTTAAGATAAGCGGTGTTACATTTTTTGCATTATTAGGTAACAATAATGGCTGACTTGGATGTTGCGCCTTATTCGCCTGATTTATCTTTGTAACTCCTTCAAGCTGTACAAGAGAAGCGCTCCCATCTGGCAACTGTTGTAGAGTCCCCGATGCTAAGTTCACATACACTGGACTTTGGACAACTTGTTGAACTATCATAGGACCTCGTGCTGAATTTCTAGTGTGTCCATGTTGAGTGACGTCCGGAAGTGGAGGGCTGTCATTTGCTTTAGGCAAGTTAAAATTGTCCTCCTTAACATATAAACTTCGGGTTGGGCTAGATTTCAATTCCACATTTTGAGGAGCAACCTTCCTGTTGTGAGTTGTATATTGAGAAACCAAAGGATTTCCACTTGTGTTATAGTACGGAGATATTTGAGGGGATGATGCAATATCGCCATTAAATTTAGTGTCTACACTTAACAACCCTGAATCACTATCAACATAAGCCAACTCTTCTTCCAGTTTCTTCATAAAATCCCCATCACATCCACTCAGGAAATCTTCAATTTCAGCAATATCGTGTATATTGAAAACATCATTATTTATAAATGTTTCCTCTGGCTCCATTTTTTATCACTTGTGCTACAAAATTATATCCCACTTAACACTTTTTAAATAACTTAATAGAAATACGAAATAAGATTTAACAATAAAAAATAAATTGTTATTCATCACTCTTGTTTACGTTTCGAAGAAGTGTAGAATTTTGACATTTATGACATGATTTTGTATAACCAATCAAAAGGCTTGAAATCGGTGGTGCGATATTACGTCATTATAACATTCATTCATAAAATTTGAGTACTTCTGAAGTTCTGAGTACAGTGTTGCCTAAAAATAATAGAATGAAAATGCGGGGACACAATGAAAAGTAAATATCTTTTCGCGATTTAACATTTTTATAACATAAAAATAAGTAATCATTGTATAACATATATATTGTTTTATATTCATTATTACTAGATGAAAAATTAAATAGATTCATATTTAAGCTATTACTCAAAAGTTCTTAAATATATTATCGTTCAAATAATAAGTTATAATAAAATTAAAATGATCGAATCGAATAAATCGAATAAAAACGTAATTTTATTTTAAGGGCAAATAATACAGAAAATTACAAAAAAGCAGCATATCAATCATGGTGACAAATTCAGGATAATGATAAAAATAACATTATTTTGCGAAACAAACGCCAATTTAAAATTGCCATTAGAATTAAAAAGTACCTGTCACCCTGAAAGCAGGTAACTCTCGTTTCTGAGCACTTCTAGAAATACATAGATAGATTATAATAGCCGTTGATGTTTTGGCGGGAATCTTCCGAGTGCC
>DWIE01000505.1:0-14703 GCA_018248235.1 Choaspes benjaminii | reverse complement strand
TAAATAAATTTGGATTTTGAAAAGGGTAGATTTAATTTTTTTTGTATGTCATGAAGAAGCACACGGGTACCTACATCAGTTGCCTACCTGCTGGTAAGTAGCTACTGCAGCCGATGACATTTGTAGTCACAGATGCGGTGCCACCCTGAAGGATATAGATCGAACGCCTAGTGTTCTGCGTTCCTAATGATGTATATGATCATTTGGGCCTTGATGTATATAAGCTTGATAAATATATAGTTAAAATATAAATAGATATTATAACTTCGCACCCATTCACAAGTATTTTTATTTCATGTCACAGTAGTAGCATTATATTAATATTAGATGATAATATGTGATCAAAGGTCGTAATATTTTTATTCCTATATCATAGGATTTCAATTATTCTCTTTTCCTATGTAAATATCGCTGTGTTCAATATATACAGAATACGTGTTTTACTTGGTGAAGTAACACAGTTTCTTAAAACTATACAGTCCACTCTATGGATATTAAAGCCATAAACTTTTTTTAATAAGGTTCAACACAGGTGCAGTAATATTCCTTAAGACAGGTTTGGCACGCCTAGCATCCTACGTATGTTCGATATTACACTGTTCCGCTGAAGCTCAGAAATGCATATAACACTGCGACTTCACGAGACTAATGTCATGATGGTGATTGGTGGTACGAACACTCGGATATGACAGTTTCACCACTCGTGAACTCGTCGTTTTGCCGCGGGAATCGAACCCCTGACCTCACGCTTTAAATAGCGTCACAAAATGAATTTGACTAGGAAAGTCGTGTAATATGTAATGGCATACACATTTTTCTTAGATTAATTTAAGTTACATCAAAAGCCATACCAATAGGTCCTTTGAAAACCGCTACAGCAGATACCGCAAAGCCAAATCCTGCAGCAATTGTATTCAAAACAAGTCCCCAATGAGTTAAATAAATTGGCCAGTATGCTAATGATATCATTCTCGTCGTGAGCACCAGTGAAGATATCACTATGCTAAGGCTCCCCAAAAATAGTATAGTCCTTAAAATCAACAACGATACTGATGGTCGATTGTTTTGATAACAACTCACATAGAAGTCTGTAACCACATCGTGTTCTAACGAAAACTTTTGTACTTTGAACTCTCTTGTACAACATTTTTTTATTGAAGCCATTTTTTTGTTTTCGGACCGACTAAACGCGCCGTCAAATGCGACAATCTCTGCAAAAGTACGAAGTACACTAACTGATGACGAGCAACGAATTCCCGGCAATCTAGCTATATAGTTATCTGTGATAAGATTTGCAATCGATAATAAGCTGTACCATTTTAATATGATTAGAGGAAGCAATTTTTGGCATTACGCAGGTAACTAATTTTCATATTGTGATTCATCGTTTCAGTTTAAAAAATCGTGATTTAATTTACTTATAAGCGATTAGTCATAATGAAATGAAACAAAACATTTTTAATTACACTCTTTCTTTATTTTCATGTCGAGAAAAACGGAATACAATTGTAAAAACAATATTAGAAATCTACCTTTGAATGAACATCTTTTTACCCGACTACAGCGACCGATAAAGCGGGTCACGACTTTAGCGTCACATGTATCAATATTCCTATATAATATATCTATATAAAAATGGTACAAATAAACTTTTATGTTTCCTCGTGGTGCTTAAATTACATGACCAATTATTTTTTTTGTTGTTGCCTACGTTTTGTTGTTCTGTTGTTTTGAACATCTTTCGTTGTATGTATCAGGTTTCTGGTATTTTTTTATTTTTCTTGGTATACTTACCTTAACCAATACAAAAATCTTAAATAACATAATCTAACATTAATTAAGTAGTATCGACTACTAGTAAATATATCGATATTTACTTAGATCTAAGTTATAAATCACAGTTTATTGCTCACGTATCACACGGTACACCGAGTTGGAAACACGACTAAGTACACAATAGAATCAAGCTACCTTATTGTTTACTAGGGTAAACGCACTTTGAAATACATATATAGAATAATGTTATTGTATTTGATATTTACATTTGGATAACGGGGTTAGGTGCCCAGATACCCTTATTGGTTATCCTCAGGTACTTTCATTCAAGATTATTATCACTATTAGAAATATTAGACATATTCTAAGTACATTATTGAGGTATTGTAAAACTGTTGTTAACGAGGCTTATCTGCGAAATGACCGAGGACCGAGGAATATGTCCGAATTTGGTTCAAGCTGTAAATCCATCGTTGTAAAGTCCAGTCTTTTCAGGTAGCCATTGTTTGACGAGGAGATCCCTGGCGGATGCTATGGCTACGGTCAGCAGGTGCATGAGTGCGAGGAACAGAGCCGTCAGCGCTATCACCACCAGCGTCTGCCCCGGCTTCGACCAGTCGATGACTGGGTATATGAAGTTGTTGCCCCATGGGTCCAGTCCACCAGCCTCGTAGTACACCACGCTGAATAAGCAGTAAGCCAGTGCGAAGTACAGCGGCTGCATGATGTGGACCAGGCGGCTGGGATGCCCCGAGCAGATCAGCTCGATCAGCATCACAACCGTGTTGATGCCGTGCAGCATAACGTCGAGAATGGGATTCGGCGCGTAGTTGCCATTGCTAGTCGCCCCTGAAGAATTAGAAGTACTTTTTTTATTAAGAAGACACCGAAAGGTGAGGCGAAGACAACGATAGTCAATATTTATGTGTAAAAGTAACGAACTTCCATCTGACGTTTTCATTGGGCGTTATCCTTCAAATAATGTGTAAAAAGAGTTATTCAAGAGTTTGGTGGGAAAATGCTTTCAGACACTTATTATTAATAATAAGACAACAAGATAAAAAATAACACTAATAGTGGCATTAGCAACTTAGTCCAGAAATAAAAAATAACATTTTAATTTTAAAACTATATTTATTTTAAAGTTGATTAAACCAGTTTCACTATTTTAATGGTTTACAGATACGTATACGAAAGATTCTAAAAATGTTAATTAATGTAAATGGATGGATACTACATGTAGACTAATAAGATTTGATCACATATTAAGTGCAGCTCATTTTAGAATGTTATAACTAAATGTGATATAAAACAAAGCCGGTTATTTTTTTAATCTAAAAATAAAATTTTACTGTGGATATTTTGAAGTGAATTGTATAACGGTAATGCTCGTTTAATAGTGCTGATGACTCCACTGAGACTGATGTTATGATGTAGCATACAGGCTTGCAGTCTGTCTGATGGTAAGTAGCTACTGCAGCCCATGACATGTGGGACCACAGATGTGGTGCTACTTTTGAGAACATAAATCGAACTCCTCGTGTTATGCGTATGCTGGCTATCACATCCTTACATCGACACACAAGTAGTGTGAACACTGCTGTTTCACGGCACAAATAGGTGTGACGATGGTACCGATCTAGTCAAACATATTCATGTTCTACCAGCCGTATATGGCGTATATGTGGCACTTCTGACATTCAGAACAATACATTGAGCGGAGGTTTCGGCTCCAATTGAAATGCTATGTCGAAACCAAGGCTAACGTGTTCCCAGGTACACGTTCAATGGGCTTTGTAAGTTTTCTTATTATGGTCTTTCTATTCATTAGGTTATTGTTAGATTTAAATCTCTTACATTGCCACATACTTAATGCGTGAATTTTTAAGAAATGCATTGTGTTTTACGAGTATGAAATGCATCTACTTGAACCAACTCTACATTCGACGGTACCGTTACTATAAGGTATTAAGATAAAATAATACTTCCACACGCATTTAGATACCACAGCTACTTCTTAATCAGTCGTTAAACTTTCATTCTTGGGATAATGGTTTCTCCACCTGTCAGTACAAGTTTTTAGTATCCCGATCTGTGTACTTAGAAATGGGTAATAATATAAAAATTCTATGGTTGCAAGAAAAATATAGTTACATTCTAATTGGTGATTGATATTTTTTACTATGAGATATTCTTAGATATGCCCTCTTTATATAAAAATGTCGTGTCACTATGTTCGTCTACGCTATTGTCCGAAATCACTGAATAGATTTAAATGAAATATTGTAAATATTTGTTGCTTGGTTCTACTTGAGCGTTAGGATAGCTTTTATCTTAACAGGTGGCGTCTAATTTATTTTGCAAATTTATTTTTACACGACAAACCATAAATAGTTGGAGGCAGCGGTGCTGTAGTCACGAGTATTACACCAAATAATTTTTGTTTTACATTCAGACAGACTAAGCCACAGTAAAACGTGGCCGAGTATTGATATAAATAATGGCGGACATGAAAACTAAGAGGCATATTGCCTGAGAATATTCAGATTAAAAATAACGTAATATTCCTAATCGATGTTAGGATCATCAAATATACAGTTTGAAAAAAAAAAACTACAGGTATCAAATAAGAGATATTTAAAAATGAAATGTAATGTATTGAAAATTAAAACAGTAAATACTACTGTCTCACGGCACAAATACGGATGACGGTGGTATTGACGATATTCGTTCGAACATATTCACGTTCTATAACTCGTAGTTAAAAATGAGTACTATCGTCGTTTTTGTTGTTTGTTTTATTTATTCTTTACAAAGATGACTACTTCAGCTTATTTATATGCTGTACATGCGTGTTGAACAGCGTTAACCATGCATAAGACAACCATTGTCACGGTCAAATCACTTACAAGAATTTAAATCATATTCGAAGTTTGGAAGCTTTTGAATCGTGTTTACTTAGGCGGGGAAAACACTTAGCTGACTAACGCTCTTGCGAAATGTGACCTTGAATAAAGATTTAGGTGGTCAGAAACTACCTATAAATTAATTAAATACATATTATAATTATTGTCATTTACAATTTGCTTTCAGGGACAGGCAGACAGGGAGAGGGTCCTTGCACAATAGAAATTATCTTTATAAAGGCGAGAATGCATGAGAGCAACCCAGCTTAAGAGCATCTCTCTAGAAGATTCGGACCTCGGGTCATGGGTCGCTAATATGAAGGAGATACTTTACTCTAAACCCTACCTAGTGAAGTTCGTAAATACACAAATAAAATTGTTAGAATCATTACTTGACGTAAGTGTACGAAGTTCTGTAATACCAATAATAATTAATATTTAATTGTATAAAAAAATATAAAAAATGTACTTACTAGATTTTAGCACACACCAATAAAACAGCGTGACGAGAAAGGCAACGGGAATTGCAATGTTGTACAAAACCCAATAGGTTTTAACATACCACGGCAGAAGGGGCGAGGTTTCTAAAATTTCTTTATCTGAAGTCTTGATAGTCACGATGATGCCAAACAAGGATTCCAGTAGTATCAAGAGCAGTCCCCAATGTGTCATGTAGAGGAGATATTTTCCTGGTGGCCCCCAAAAGAACACTACCGACCAGGTTAGGGTTACAGTGACCCACAGACATATTGGTATCCGCCAGTACAGAGGCGATAGTGTTCCGTACGACCTTCCGAACGATTCCGGTGTTTGATTTCCTTCCCCTAGAGAGCCTACACAGCATGCGTAGCAATGCTGTCGTGCGTTCTGATTCCAAGTCCCCTGCTTCATGTTTTATGTTTCCAAATGTATCCTCCTTCAAACTTTATTAAACTCTTGTCTTCTGTGTGGCAACTTTTTCATCTATTTTTTGGGTGTAATAATCCGCCTCAATTCCATTTCCGGCACAATAATAAAAATTAACTTATTTTGTCGTATTGTGAAGAGTGAGAATTACAATTTAGAAAAATAATTGGAGCAAGATAGCGTCACCATAAAAATAATACAAAGTTTACGCGCGATCTTGCGCACATTAAATGTATGCGCGCGATTCGCGCGTGTTTCGGCGCGACTGACAGCTGAGTGGTGTGTACCGGCCTCGTCGCCTGCAGCCAGATGCGCCCGTGCGGCGATGTGCGAGACCAAGCGCTACACGTTCAAGGTCACCGTGAACTGGTTTGTCCGAGTCCAATACACGCGCGATGGTTCCGTCTATGCCTCCATTGCGTTCCTCGTGTCAGGCAGCGCAACTGTGCTATACTTATGACATTTCAAGATAACGTCTGCAAAATTTTTGTAATAGCCGAAAATGTTATGTCATATTACAATTTTTATTTACATGAATGATATGTTTATATTACTTTTCCTGTTTTCTATGGGTTGTGTTTTGAGAAGTAAGAAATTGTCCGCTCTAGCATATGGGGAGCTTCCTCTCCAGTTTAGTCGACATGGCTGATGTAGGTCTATGTTGCGACCCCTATGAGGGGCAATTGATATCAAACATTTTTAGCACCCTAGTGTAATGGACAATGCAGGTTTATATTTAATCCCATTTTAAAATGCATAATTAGGACGACCGTTAAAATAATACCTAATAATGTAATGGATATCCTGCGGTCAACATACATGCCGCTGAACGTCCTGTAGACAGATAGGAACTTTGACTAGATTTTTTAAATACATGTTATTTGCACCACGAATTCAAAATGGTATCTAGTATATTATCAAAATGCCACCTTGGAAAAAACTAAAAATAATAAACAAAGAAAAACGTCGTAATATTTGCGTAAAACATATTTACGGTCTTTTGTATTTGTGACCATAAAATGGACTTAACGCGACACGCCTTCACGCATTCTCAATCACTTCTTTATTGTCTTGTCAAAAACCGAATTGTGCAATGCTTCATTTTGTTATAGGCTACAGCAGTACCTACCTACATCTCATTCGGAATGTATGGCAAATTGAAGTCACAAAAAGCCTCAAGCGATAACTAGTTAGCGATGATACCAGCCTCTCATTTGATGCGAGTTAGCACCGAGATGAACAATTAAAAAGCCGGCGCAGAGTAGCATAACAGAAATCTGGAACAGAGATTTCATATTACAATTTGCACGTCTGCGCAGAAGAGCTGTAAAGTTTTTATGGGAAATATAATCTCACGCACGAAGCGTTTCATATTAATATTAGCTGGCCGACGTTTGCTATCCATGTTATCTTGAAAAACCATAGCTGACATGCGAGTATAGATAAAAAGACCCATAAACGGAATCCGAAGGATTCTGTTAAACCTACCTATATCCTCTTATTGTACTTATAAAATATATGTATTTATTACGACTACTATATCTAGATATTGTATTGTATTGTATTACATGTACGTATATTGTATATACATATATAGATATTTATATCTCACACTTTTGCATATCTACCTTCTCAAGTAGCGTTTATGACTCTTCCAATTAGAGTTGTCTGGAAGAAATCGCTACATTAGCGATAAGACCGACATTTGTATCTAATTGTATTATACCTTATTGTACATTTTCAAATTTTTAATACTGTATAGGTGTTCAATAAAGTGTATATCTATCTATCTATATATGTGAGCGAAGCTGTGGGTAATGCGCTATATAAGTTGAGTAGGATTATTTCTATATTTAAATCTTAAACATGACTGGTAAGAATTTAAATATCTATTGATACTTTGTCATCATAAAGCATAAAATATAATTTGTTGAAACTCTTCGATCATATGGCATTTTTTCTTTTCTAGTTTGTCGTTCATGCAGGATTGTTGCTAAGTTTATTTCTATAGGCGTTACAATAGGTAATTTAAAAAAATATTAGTGCTATTAAAAATGCTGTTTTTTTCCATATTTAGTGACGTTATAAAAAATATTGTAAATGAATGTAATGTAAGAAAATAATCAATGTTGGCAAGCGTTAATTGCCTTGAATATGTACATTCATTGAAAAGTAAAATATCTTAAAATGAAATGAAACTTAAAAATATGAATTTGTCGTTAAATAGGTATACTTTGTGCGGATAGTTCAGTTATATAAAATAATAATTTCAAGCTATTAAAAGAATAACACGTGGATTGTAAAAATAGGTCAAATTTTAATAAAACTTTAATTCATGCATTACAACTTGTTATATTAATGAAATATATAAAACCAGAGACAACTTTGTCGTGAACGATTATTATGGGCCTGCAGTATACCTGCTGATAAGTAGGTACTGCAGCCCAAGACATCTGTAGTCACAGATGCGGTGCTACTCTGGACATAGATCGATCGCCTCGTGTTCTGCGTATTCTGGCCACCTAAACATAAGTAGTGCGAACACTACTGTTTAATGGCACAAATAGGTGTGACGGTGGTACCGACGCAGACGAACATATTCATTAAACACCCTTTAAATTCTATATTCGTATTCTTAAACAATGCATATAAGGTACACAGAGCTATATTTGAATAGCTACTTGAGTTAAGAATAAAACGGGAATATTAATCAAACGCCCAAGACTTTTTTTTTGAAAATTAGTGTAGCAAACTGGCATACAGTTCACTGGATGTCAAGGGACCACTGTAGTCATTGATAACTGTAATCGGCTCAAGCCAGACCCATCGTTCTGTTCGAACTCAGTCCCAAATGCGTGCTACTCTTGAGAGCTGAGTTGGTCATCTATCCTGTGCGTTCCGGCCGCCGCATCCTTAATGATGAACCACAATTCATAAGAGCTATTACTAAGCTGAAATAGTCATGGTGGTGGTACTGGGCGACTACGAAAATGGATAGGCTGTACCACCGATATATCACTGGGACTGAATAAACAGAAACAAAGTTACAATTAATATCTTTAATTTTCAAAAAAAATCCTGAATACATTTGTACCTGATAATACTTTCTAAATACTTTCGTTTAGACGAAGACTTCAACTACATAATGGCTCAAAAGATTACATTATTGCTCTCATTAATTGATTCCTTACAGCTACTTAATTCCATCTAAATATTATCTGAGATAGTTTCTAAGACGTAACTGTATTACGCGAAGCATCACAGTATAATACCCAAATATTTATATTTAGGCTAGGAACAATCCATTTTACTATCTACAATCACAATTACTACACGGATATAACTTAAAATAAAATTAGATATACTACTTTGAAAATATTGGAGATTTAGATTGTCACAGAAAATTATATGTACCACATAAAGCTATATATTATATGCTAAACATTGTTTATTACAGCAAATTATAGCAAAGCTTACTATTACGGACAATACTGAGAGGCAAATTATTTCTTTGGTAAAGTGCTTTTAGAGAGTTTGTATGAAGTATATGGATTTTATTACATTGACAATTTGTAACACTTAGAAGTCTATGTAGAAAACTGCTTAATTGCAATTTTGAAATTCTTATTGCGAATAAAACATAATATTCCATACTATAAATATCTACAAGTATGTAGCGGAAACATTTTAAATTATCCTCTTTACGTATATATCATAATATAGATTAATGTATATATATATATATTAAAATAATAACAAATTATCCATCAAAGATTATGAAAAATACATGCATAGTTACATTTTGTTTAATAAAACATAACTAAATGCAATAGAACACAACAATATTTCTATTATAGTAATGTTATATATAAATATATATAAAATACTTTGGATCAGTTAATCATACTAATTTTGTTCTTATTATGCTGGTGCAGAATTTAAAAATTGGTTAATAGATTAACTTTAATCGTTTCATATTTTAAGTAGATCATAGATATCAGATCCAGATATCGCTCAGTTATTATACGTGGGTCACGTGACCCATAGGATCCTAAAATATTTTATGATCTTCATATATAGCCTATAGGCACCAACATCATTCTATTAATAATTATATTAAATTATAATATTACAATATATGTTTGGTTCTCACTCGGAAACAACGATAATGAGCAGGACTACTCATAGGAATAAAAATAAATTGTATATAATACTTTATATAAATAAGTATATAAATGCATGTACTAATAACTTAACTTATTATATTGTGTATTTATTATTGAATCTCAATTACGAAGGTCTACCAGAAGTCATGTAATTATAAATTCGAACTAAAACATGAAACAGTACGAAAAGCTATTAATATAAAAGTATTGTTTATAATAAAGGACAAGAATATATTCAATCCAAATTTTAAAAAATAAATCCAGAAATGTTTAATTTTATTAATTTCTGTTTCATAAGAAATTAATTTTATTATTCGTTGATTTATCCAATGTACTTGTCTAAATGGGAGATAGTGTATTGTATCAACTATACTCAAAAATCATAGATTGTGATCGATGATACATGTTGGAAATAGCTTGAAGCCGAATCACTATTGAGTTGATGTTAGACCAACAGATCGATATTATCAATACCTGTTATGATATTTTATACTATTTCATAGATATCCCAACATATACAACTTAAAACATAATTGGGCTACGGACTTGCAAATCTAAGGATTAGAGAGCATGATGTACTACATCGCTACACTGGTAGCGGGTCACATTTTTTATTTAGCGATTTTCACAATTATCGCAAAATAAAAAATATAACTACCAATTGATGAGTAAGTATTTTTGAACTAAAATATATATGTTAGATAGCGATTTTACATCAAGTTATTATGATGTTTTAAAACAAATTACATGTATAATTATTTAATTATATATCACCCATTTGGGTATGTTCATTGTACCATATGAAAATCATGCACAAAACAATTTTATTTTAATAAGTTGACATTATTACATTGCTTAATTACTATAATTGAAATGCAATAGGACATGCATGAAGAGCTAGAAGAAACTACAATAATAACAAAGTGGCTACCATTTGCTTTGTACTCGAACACATCTATTACCCATTCATTTCGTGTGTAATATAATTACTTAGTTTTATTTGCGTGCTTTATTTTACATCTCACTAGCTTCAAATGCGAAGTTATTTAATGCCAAGTTTTAGGGTGGAGTGTTTTGGCGGGATTCTTCCGAGTGCCATGTTCGGTGTTGTGTTCGTGTTATTTAATTAGTTTACGTTGTCTTTAGTGTGATAAGTGGTGATTATTATCATATTAAGTGATTGTGTAATATGGACACATTATGTGTAACCGCAACATAGACACTTGCGCGGTGTGAAAACTGGCTCTCCCTAGCCTAGTTAATTTCTATCTGTGCGAGCTGGCACTTGGAGTTCCTCGTCAAATACTCCAAGAACGATATCAAAATGTGCATCACACATTTTAATATTATTGTTATCGTTTTATAATTTTAAAATTATACTTATTATTGGTAAAATGGCCGAAAGCCGAAGCGCCATGGCATAAAAAAAAAGTTGCATGCCAGAAATTCAGTTGTTCTCGTTGATGTCAGGTAATTATATTAGTAATAATAACAACTTCTACTACTCACATAAGTAAAGCTATATTAAAATGCTCAATATTTTTACTATTATATGATATATTATCGTCGTAAAACAAAGTTACCGAACCCGCGTACTTTCCAACCAAATTATCCAATTTTTAATTCATTTCCCACTCCGTTCATGAATTTGCCAGTAAATGAGATAACCGTATAAAGATTTCCATTATTTGCATATTTACTTTTATTTCTGCACCAATGACATCGATCAAGTAATCAAATCAAATGGCGCATACAGATCTAATGTCACGTCACAAATATAATTAACATTTAATTTCACAATTTATATTTGTTTATGGAAACTATTGACCCGTAACTATCGATAGTAAACAGAAAATTCGCAATTACGGCGTTTTACTGATACTTAATGGAAATGTACGAACAACGATGCAATTTGTAACATTTGATACCGTGACATGTTGTTCAACATATTAATGTTTGAGGAAGGTATTGACGTAGCCGCGAGGTTACGTCACTGGAGGTTGATAACGTTAAATGCAGTCGTTATATAAGAGCTCAGCTCATGTTACCTATAAACGGAAAATGTAATCGTAGTTATATTGCATTACGCTAACTCTTTCAAATACATTTCAGTGCGCGACTTCCGAGTAGACTCTTACTGAGTAAAATATTTACGTTGAAACAGATTGACGTAGTAAATGCGTCAGCTGAAGTTATCTTTATAATAATTTCGCAGCGTAATATTATAATGATCGATCATTTCCTAACGACGGAATTCCAGTATTGGAAATATTACTATATTTTAATAAAATTTGCTACATATATGTATAATTGGATACGCACTCCTGATATATTCCAAACACTGTATTAAGATTGAAGTAATCCATGTTTTTTAACATAACTATTTATATATATTTTCGTAAACTTCATACACTGCAGGCTGGGGAGCAAAATCATTTTTATTATCCTATAATCATCAAATATATTTTCAGTGTATGAAACTTATATTGCAAAATGTTTATGGGTGACGCAAAGATATAGTGCCACTTGGTCACCAACTGGCAGTGTATGTTGGGTCTGGACAACAAAGAATAAACAAATAGTATAATTATTAAAACATTACTGTTGATTATATTACCTTAGTGGGATTGTGTTTCTTTCAATATTCATAAGAGTGTTGAAAGCGTAGTTGATTGAAATTACAAAGGTATTACGCGGACTCCATTTATATTAGTCTTCAGATCGTTCTATATTAGATATTAGAAGATACAGTAGCACATTGCTAGACTCAAAGATTGCGTACAAACGAGCCTCAAGCATCACCTAAAAATATTTCTAAATGCGTGTACCTTATAAGCAATTAGCTAGGCACTCACGATACCTACGGTTAGGACACATTATTTCATAGACGAAGAAATAATTACACTTTTAAAGTTACGAACAACCACATAAGCATGCAGTGTAACATGGTACATGGATAATAACACATAAATGCTATCAATTGATAACTGATACGGTGCCGATTGTAACTCACATTGTTTTACCTAAATACTGTATATCAAACACATCGAAAACCAACAGTACAGGTCCGAAAAGCACTATTGTTTTATGACACATCAATGACTGTCTGACGTGACAGTTGTACTATATTTTAGAACCTTTGATTGTTGTTAGTGCACTATAACCCGTGAGGTCCAAGCTAATCGTGCTTGCGGGACCCTCAGTGCGTGGGCAGGGCGAGGCGGTCCAGCTGCGCGCAGGGCCGCCAGCGTGCGGCAATGCGCCCGCGCACGCACGCGAGGCACGTCGCCACGCAGTGCGCGAATATCATCACAACAGCACATAACGCCACGAACCCTAACGCTGAACCTGCAAATAAATAAAACAAAGGTGTTATTAAATCATTTCGTTTACGTTTTCATTTGTTTTGTAGTTCCAATCTCTTTTCTAACGCGCTCCAATTCACCTGTATTATGTGATAAGAAGTACTTATGAAAGGTGTTAAATTTTTAATTCTAGAATTAGCAATTATCGCATATTTAAATATATCTTTGTTTTCAATATTTTGTAACATTTTACTATAACTCATCTCATATAAAAATTAGTCATCATTTCCTACAAAATGTATTTTATTTATATGTAATGTATTGAGGTAACATTATAATGAAATTAGAAGACTATCAAACGCGCAAGTTTAATTTTTCATTAGTCTTGATGAGTAAACAAAACTTACCACCTGACACTATGCCTACAATTTTAGAATACACGTGTTGCTACCTGATATCAGTTGGCTATAGATGTGGCCGTTATATAGAATGTTCTTAGAAAAAGTCATAAGTACATATGTGTGATCATATCTGATTATAGTTAGAATTACTTGAGTAAGCGTTTCCATGTACCAAATGTTACCATCATAGTAAAATATGGCAAATAATACTCATTAGAGTAACGCTATTTTATTTTCTATTAGGAAAAGGATTTCCAGAGGACTGCAGAAGTCCGAAATTTAAAAATATTCTCAGTGTGGACATAACTGACTAACCGTGCATGACATTCACACCTGCTTACACATTCGGGTAAATATACGTGAGTCATACAATACGTAGAACCTTATTGACTGGTTTGCAGCTGAGGTAAGCTATGTGATGGATCATCTAGTTAAGATAGCATTCATTAATTTCCCTGAAATGTGAGCTTGACTAAAGCCTATCCTACTTGGTGTCAATAAATCATACCAGGCTTGTTCCAGTCCAGTGCTGGATAAATAGCTGGCGAGCCGAGCCTGTCGGTCCCGCCGACGGCCCAGTAGAAAGCACTGAAGACTCCATATGCTAGGCCGGCACTCGCGCCGAATAGCGCATGCGCGGCTCTCACCGGGTGCGCAGTGACAGCTAACTCGCACAACATGATGGCCGAGTTGCCCCCGTGGACCAGCAAGTTTAGAGCGTTGATGTCGTGGATTCTTGGATCGTGCACCAGCGTCCAGTAGACCACAGTGATGACGAAGGCTAAGTCGGTGGCGACAGTGTGCGAGAGCCAGTACGCCCGACACAGGAGTGGAGTGCGCTGTCGTCGCTGTATATGCATGTCATCTTCTTCACAAGGTAAGTTAAACGATTTTTCAGTCCGGTACCGGAGGACGACGACGAGCGCGAGGCCGGCTTGCAGGGCGATCAACATGTAGCCCCAGTTGGTGAAATAGATGAACCACTTGAAGTAATTCAGCTCGACCGGCGGCCCATCGTACAGCCGCGGCAGCCGCTGGCACGCGAAACTCGCGATGCCTATCGACAGCACACTCACAAATAATAGCCACCTGTAGGCGAGGTACGCTGCAGACGGGCGATGGCTCGACTGCCATTGGCAGCAGGCAAACTGATGTGGTGGAGAGTGTTCAAGGTTCAACGCTCGTCGGCTGGCATGCCAGATCCGGCCTAACATCGCAGCCTTGCAAGTTTTCTTCATTGCTG
>DWIE01000504.1:0-14707 GCA_018248235.1 Choaspes benjaminii | reverse complement strand
ACACGAAACAAATTAGAAAAATTCGTCTCGCCGCGGGAATAGAACCCGCGACCTCACGTTTCGCAAGCGGCTCATCAACGTCTGCGCCACGGAGGTCGTCAAGCCTCTATTCACATTGATATTTATAAACTAAATTAAATGACTTTTAAATTGCCTGGTAAATTATATTTTTGTTGCCCAGAGTTTTATTTAACATTTGTACTAAATTCATCATATAACATGAGGTAATTATTAAAACAAGTGACAATTATACAATTAAAGCTAATGTATTAATCAACAACTATTAAATGTATTCTATCCTCGTTGGTGCATGTAGTAATCAATGACTGTGGAAAATGCAGCGAAGCCAGCTGCACCAAATATACCTGCTTTCAATCCACCTCTCAACCCAATGAGTCCCCCTGTGACTCCACCAGCGTAAGTACCATTTCGCCAATCTGACTTCCCTCTGGCTGACTCTATACAACACTCGATTCCAGAGAATACAGCCCCCAGCATAGCAAAATTCTTGGCATAGCTCAACATTGCACCCTTCATCTCCCGCAGGATCTCTCGAGCCGTTTGGGTTTGTGGTGCTGTGGTGTCTGTTACATTGGGCATCAGTGAGGAAGTGAACAGACCCACTGCAGCCCCCAGACCATAGCCGATAATGCAACTTGTAACAGATTTGAAGGGGCAGCTCTCGACGGTGGCCTCGATCATCTTCTCCTCATTAGTCTTGATGATCACGGGGCCCAGGACCCGCGGTATTATTATGTTTTCTCGGTATCTGTATATATTGCCCACCAAATACTTCGCCAAGGAATCGTAGTCGTTTTTCTCCATGAACGTCACTAAGTCTGGGTCCGTTGGCGGTTTTTTGTATATAGACATTATTGATGAAAAAAAAGGTCGCGGTTACTTAAGAAAAGTGATTATTAACTATTTTCTTTAATTATTAACCTATTTGTATTCTCAGCTGATTGACAAGACAGCTGACCAAAGAGAGTAGAGTTACTAATTTGACAACCGGCAAAAAACCCGATCTTAGAGAACCCAGACGAAAATATTATAATAGTATTTGCTTTTAAGGAAAAAATAAATAAAATTTATTAAACCACCTAAACTGAAAGAGTATAGTTTTAATTATATTCGGTCTACAAAGGTACGTGCTTATATTTTGTTACCGCTTGCTTGTCATTGCTTGTTTGTTGTGCCCCACGTGCAAATGACAGGTGTCAGATTGTCGTATGGAAATGTCATTCCACCGGTTATTTATTTTATTTGTTTATTGTAGGTTATCCAAGCTTAAGAAAGTGTAGTATATAAAATATACAGATGTTAATAATGAAATACTAACTTTCCTAATAGGTACATACTATACTTTAATATTTAAGTTATTCAAAGCTGTCCAACAATCCACAATGTCGGATTCATCAGAAGACGAAGATATGTCAAAATTTAGAGAGGCAGTTGATACGTCGTTTGTAAAACTAATAACGAAAGCAAGAGGTGACGAGGAGGAACCCGATAATATTGAAAAAAAGAAATCTGAACGATATCTCGAGATAGCAGGCCACTATAACGATGTGAAGGTTCCAGAAGAATTACAAAGGAAGATAGGTGACAAAATATCAGCTATTATAAGGAAGAACGTTGAATTTGTTACAGTAGATACTATCACTAAAAAACATAAGATAAGAGGTGGTGTGAAGCTATTTAAAGACTCCCCTGATTTCTTGTCATATGAAGAAACTCAGGATACTTACACAGAAAACCATAATAAAGAATCAAAGAAATGGAAAATTAAACGGAGGCAGATTGAATGTGACACTGACATTCAAGACGAGAATGGTAAAGTAGCAGCTACAACAGTCAGTGGGGAATATGTGATGTCCAAAGAGGAGGTCAAGTGCTGGAAATCCAGAAGAAAAGAGAAGGTGTACAAGTATAAGTCTGATGGTAAAAGTAAGGTTTTCATCGCTGCTGAATAATTAGCATAGGACATTTAAAAAATAAGTAGAAGAAGAGGAGAATTCAAATTAATAAATTAACAAAAACATAGACTTATCAAATTTTGGCAAACTGTATTCATGTTATTAATAGTGTATCCCCTATTTACTTGGTGGAGCATCAAAATTATTGTATATAACAATTTATTGTGATAATTTTGGTCATCTGGTTACTCTACAATAGCTCTTGTGGATGGTGGGATAAGACAGACAGACAGACATAGCATTGTATTGAAATAACAAATTGTTTTTAAAAAGCCAACCACAAAAACTTATTTTTATGCATGCAGTTACGTTGATCATGTTTTATTTATCAAAAGATCCAAGCTTTAATTATATTTTCAGAACATTCTACATTCTTTGATTTTTAATGTGACAGGGATTTTGTGTTTGGGAAGTTTCGTAATTAAAAACCTTGTTGCAACATTAAAATTTATTTACAATAGCTTAATGAATAAATACGTACAAATATCATTTTCTGCTTTTTTATTTATTGTTTAACAAAGCAAATCAGCAACTATTAGGAACAAGGAAAATAAAAGTCTTAGAGTGCACATTTTCTTCGTTGTATCAATCGATTGAAATAATAATGATAACAATATTCAAATTATATTATAATTGAAATATTTGAGCTTTTTTTAATAGGTTAGCAATATTTTTCATATTCTTGTGAATAATTTACATTGTAGTAATTCAGCGATGATGATATTTGCTTGGTAACCAAAAATAAATACAAATATAACTAAAATAAAAGGTAAATTAATTTATAACATCTTATAACTAGTTGTACTCTTAATACTAATGCAAAAGGAACAGAGCGGGACTGCCTCACTCAACGTCAGAAGTGAGGCCTACCACTCGGTGATTTGTACAACAACTTTCTTAGTAACCACTGACCTAGTATTAGGCAAGACTAAGCTAGGATATAAATGTATGAATTAGATGAAAAAAACAGAAGAGCAAATATTATCTGTGTTCGATAAACCTGTGCTGTGTTATTCTCGGATTTTGAAATTCTTTGTGGTATTTTCTATGGATCTCTAAAAAAATTTTATTTAACAAAATGGGTGTATGCAATACAAGTAGCTCAGTGGTATAGAGGTCAGTGGTTTTATAGGGTATCTTATTTGTTATTGTATTTGCTGAAATCGACTGACATGCTTTGTACTCGAAGTATCTTTCATTAAATTATTCACTCAAGTCGATTTTTGCAAATGCAACAAATGTTTCTTATTTCATCCTAGCAAGAATAAGTCTGTTCCATAGAAATACGGTGGTTCCTATTAGATATTCATTTGGATGTTGATTTGTTTTTCTATAATGACAGGAACAGACAATTGTCATGGATTGTAAAACTTGATACAGATTTAATGCAATATGAAATGCAACATTTCCCATACATTTTTATGTTCAGTTGTTTGAGTGTCCCGATTTTTTTTATTGTTTTAGAGTATTTGGGAATACTTTAAAATATATTGGAAATGTTGTAGTACATAACCTGTACCCAGCTTAATAATTTGTACAACAAATTTGATATTTGCGTAGAGAGGCGGTTATTTATTATAATAATAATCTTCAATTCCAATTTCCTGACGACAGCCAGCGGCTTGTCACGTTGTCATCAGTTTACTGAGATTCTTCCTGTTTAAAGCCTTTATGTACCGAACTTTGCCCTCAATTGCTTTCACAATTGTAGGGAAATTGCATGCTTTGCCAGCAAACACTTTTTTGAATACCCTGATTGTACTATCCCCAATCGTGACCCAATACATGCCTGAATAACGGAAATAGCACAGAAGGAGTAGAAGACTGAAAATATCATAATTCATAATGTCGTATCAAGAATCAATCCGTGATTTCAGTTATATGAAAGAAATAAAACATTTTCATATCTATGGATTAAGGAGCTTGCCGGTAAGATATTTTTGAGAATAGTGAAGAAAATAATGAGGTTTTATCAATTTTCTACTTCCAATGAATGTACGTGGATACTAGTTATATTTGGTAGAGCGATGCTTTCCGGCAAAGATACGACGTAAAGTCTCCTATGGACAACGCATTGAAGCTTATCGCGCAACATCTGGCATGAGAGGTCCAGGCCGGACGGTAGGGCGGGGCGCGGCGGCTACAGGCGGCTGGCGTGGCGCGGCGGCAGGTCGTCGGGGCTGAAGGCGCGGTTGTCGCGGCCGCCCGGCGCGCCGCCGCGCTCCGCCGGCTTCTCCACCGGGCCGTCCATCAGGAACATCGTCAGGAAGAACAGGATACTGCTGATCCCGTAGAAGCCGGCGTAGAAGATCATGATCGCCTCGCGGTAGCCGATGGCCTTGGAGACGGGGTCCACCAGGATGGGCAGGTTGCCGCCCACGTTGTTCATGACGAACAGGAACACGCCCACCGTGGTGGAGCGCACGGACAGCGGCACGATCTCCACCAGGATCGCGAACACGATGCCGAACCACATCTCCGCGAAGAAGTAGGATATGGCGAGGGTGATCATGGCCCAGAGCGGGCCGAACACGACGGAGCCGAAGGCGGGCAGCGTGGCCACCAGCTGCGACAGCGCCAGCACCAGCACGCGCGACCGCACGCCCATCTTCGCCACGAACTTGTCCGAGATGACTCCACCAACGACGACGCCAACGGAACCGATGCCGACGGTGACAGCGAACAGCCACCAGCCTAGGTCCACGTCCGGGAAGTAGTCACGGTAGTACAGGTCCGCGTTGTAAGCGAAGCACATGCCTCCTGCGATGACACAGTAATGTTACTTATAGAAAATGCAAGGGTATGCAGCGCACCTTGTGTTAAGTGACTGCAACCCATGACAACCGTATCCGACCCTTAACAGACCCATCTTTCTGTTCGAAGCTGGTCGCAACTTTTCAGGGCTAAGTTGTTCGCCTCGTGTATCCTGTGCTTGCCTTCAAGCGGAAACATAACTCATAGGAGCTAGTTCACAGCAGAAATGGATGTGGTTGTGGCATTACATGGTTGAGTTTTACCACCAGTACAGTTAACAGAAAAGGTAAACTATGACAAAATATACTATTCTGTTTCCTTTTTTCGTTACAATCAAGTTGTCCCTCTGCGAGTTGTAAAAGTGTGATAAGGCATCTGTGTGTGTACTTCATATCGAACTTATCTGGTACAATTAAATGCAAATTGGTGCTGCGGGGACATTCCGCGCATTCGATTAACAAATAAGTACTTCATAACTATTGTGTACTTGTAAAATCTAAGGTTTGTGCTGTATTTATTAAAGAGAGACAAACTCGTATACTGGTAGAATTTAACTTGCGAAAGAATGAAATAGAGTACATTGTATGGTGTCTTATATTCGCGGTCTCCTCTTCGTGTGCTGCTTATAATTTTGAAGTTTTCACATCTACCGCGCGCGCACGTTCTTTAAAATTGTTTCTAGATAGCCTACCTGTACCTGTCAGCAAGCTCTTGTTAAGTAGAAGCACTTACCGCAATGTCTGATGGAAGCAGCGAAGCACAGCAGCAGCACTCTCGGCTGCGCGATTACGTGCCAGATGGTCACTTGGGGCATCTTCTTGCCGGACTCAACGGTGGAGTCCCCACCCTTGGTGTTGCCAGCTCCTGGATAATACAAAATGATCATTAATTTAAATTTATCCATCGTTTTATACATTACAGTTTTATATAGTTTGTTCATTTCTAGCTACATCTTTACTTTCACATGAGTGAGTTATTTTTTAAAAAAATAGTTTGTACTGTAGCAACGATGCCAACGATGTTATATATATTACCTTAATTTATTATTTATGGAAGTGAAAATGTGTTTTTTTTTATATCTTACTTAAAATGAAAAATCTAAAATTTGGTAAAGTAATAACTACTACTTTTATCGTAGGTCGGTATTATTATGTACCTCTAATAATAACATGGTTATAGGATCAAACTTCAGGGCAGGACAAAAAACCTGTGGAGACAACATTCCCCACATTCGTTACAGGTGCTAGGTCAAAAAGTAATCCCTTTCGACTCCTTACAATCCGACGCAATACGGTTTTACATAAACAACCCATTACATGGAAGCGTCTAGAACGGGCTATCGAAGTTTTTTAAGATCTCTGTATGTATACAAATTCCAATAAACAACTGTCGGAGCACGACCGCACCCCAGGCACGAGCACCTCGCCTGGGGGAGATCTGGCCTTTTCGCTAAAAATCTAACGTAACCCTAAATCCACTTGACCTCATTACTCGTCTTCGATGCCTCGAGACAATCTGAAGATTCGTTAGGGGATGATCTCCTTTGATGTAGGGTACTTTGTTAGGGATGAACAAGCAATCAACTCGACTTCAGCCCTGCGACCTTTTGAATTATGTAACAAACCCTTACCCCAAACTTTCTTTCTTATAAAATGACACTTGGACGATATAATCAAGATTGAGAAATTTTGTCGTCTCTCGTCGTGCAGAGTGAGGGATTTATCTACAGAAGTTTTTATGAATAAATGTTTAATTAATTATCATAAATTTGATAAATGGTATAACTTTTTAAACAGTCGAATCGATGTTTTAAATTCACTTAAACAAATTAGGCAAATACTTCGTTAAAGTGGATAAAATACTGTTGTAATGTAAAACACGACTAGAAACTTAATCTTATGGCAGAAGGTCCCTTTCAGCTGTATTAATTAACCCTATTTTGACTACGAAATGATGGTAATAAGTATGCAGATGGACTCGCCAGCCTTCATATTAATTATAATAATGTTTACCTGTAACACCGATATGACAATATATAATCCAATTAACCTCCGTTAATTATTAACCTACCTCACTCAATATGTTGTAATTTAATACACAATAACTACGGAGAAGTCTTGTCTCGACCTTTACTATGTTATTCATTTAGTTGATTGTTTCCAATCTGTTAGATTTATTTTTAAGTTATTTTTGGAAGCTAAAGAGAATAGTTTTTGGTTTTTAACTCCGTAACATATAAAACGAAATTTGATCGGTTGTGTTACATAACTAGCTGTGCCCCGCGGTTTTACCCGCCTGTAATTAGGTAAAACAGTTCGGGAGGGCGTTTTCTTCCGACTTAGTTAACAGAAGCCAACATTAAAGGCTAGTTGAGAGGTGTGTCCTAGTACTGGATATCCTATTGTATTCCTCGTTAATCTGGCTATTTTATACCTACCTTATAGAAGTCGCCCAATGGTCGAGATTCGATAATTCTGTGTAAACACAAATGACTATACATGCTCCAAATTCCTCATTATACGCGGGTGCTTAAGACTTGTTAAAGTTAACCATTTTCTGGGAAATTACAATTGGTAAGACTGTTGATAACATCATAAGACGAACCTTCTTCTCCGATGGTGGTCCTCTCGGGCTCGCGCAGGGTGCAGAACGTGAGTGCGGCTATGAACAAGCCAATGATGCCCACTCCGTAGTAGCACACACGCCAGCTCTGCAATAACATTCTATTAATTCTTCCACTGGCCTGGCTTCATGGGTAACTGAGCAGACGGGGAAAAGGATATGAAGCTATAGTACCGAAGTCTTATATTATGCAAATCCAGAATAGCTCACCTTTGGCGTAGGTTTATTTTTGTTTTAATCTAAAACTTCAGGGGCAGTAATCGTCTGATAAATCGTATTTATTTACGATGCAACATTAGAAGCAAGTCTAATTTTATTTTGGTAGAGCAACTCTATTTTCATTGTGCTTTATTAAGATTAATTAACGCTGAAATTGGAAGTGACACACGCGAAGGGACTACTTTACAAATATAAATTGTCTCCCATCAGCAATTAGCCAAGTTTTTGCTAAGCTGTTTATAATGACCGGCAAGCTTTGTGACGTGTAGTCATTAAAATTGTAAGAGGTTCTTATAACATCTTGTGTAGTAACCAACTGATATAGTTGGTTGAATTCAATAGTGGCACAAATCAAAATTTGGATTTTTTGAGTTTGTATTCGATTCATGTTCAAATATACTTTGTATATTTTAATTAAAGAACCAACTTTTTAGTTCAAAAATTACTCGGTGCGGTGCGTTTTGCATGAGCCATTTAATATGCGACTCCTCAAGTTATAATGTGACCCTATTTCATTTAGTCAGCGTTATGTGATATCAGTCAGTTTTATATGATCTATCTATTATATCTATTTGTTACAAGCATGTACGCTAAAATTAAGCACCAACGAGAGACGTACCAATCCCCAAGCGTCGAGATCAGGTATATACCGTCCAACAGGGAAGGCAATACCATATCCTCCGTAGATGCCCCAGTTGAAAATAGACAACACCAACGCCCTCTGGTGTTCGGCAAACAGGTCAGTCAAGATGCCAGTGGCCAGCGGGTTGCAGCCGGACTCGCCAGCCGCCATGATCATCCGCAGGATCACGAGGTGCCAGTACTCCGTCACGGTGCCCATCATCAGGATAGCCACCACAAACACCAGAGTGCACACGGACAGCACGCGCGCACGATTGTATTTGTCAGCGACGACTCCGAGGATTACGCCGACCACTGTGAACACCGCCATGAAAGCTGGCCCCGCCAGCACCTGGTAGTCTATCCCCAGTCCATTGTAACCCCACTCGCAGTACCGCGTACCGTTCAGAGTTAGGGACTCGCATATTTCACTGGAGTTGACTTTCTCGCAGATGACAGGCAGCTGGCTGAGCGTGAGGTGTGTCGCGTTGAGCATGCACGACTTGTCGCCGTAGTGGAGGTCCTCTGCCGTTACCTTTGACGTTGTACCTGGAGCGACGTAAGAAAATGCTCATCAATTTATACGAATTCTGCCAGTTGTTTCAGTTTGAAGGGTATACGTGTGTATAGTTTAAGGATACACGTGGCGGCCAGTTTAGCCTTCAGGAGCAGCGACGCAGCTGTAACCCTTGTACCCTCGAACGGGACAATGGATCTGTTTGTAGCTTGCTACGGATGTCATAATTGTATGCACAAAAAATAATATTACCTCGATTTTAGTTCACCCAAAAATATCTATATTAAGTCCATATTCAATGAGATCTTGCACCAACCGAAAACATGAAAGCCCGCTTTTGAAGTTTGTGAAACATCGAACAACATTTTAAAGCAATCTAGACGTACTAATTGTGTGTGTGTGTCTGCAACCTGCAATCTAAATACGTCATTATTACTACCCGAAGATCGAACTTGAAGACATTGAGCAGTAAATCAAAAGGTAAAAGAGAAAGCCACCACGTGTCTGGTTGGTTAGTTTCCAATGCCCAGCCGACTTGGTAACTACCGACAGTACGACGAGTACTCGCTTTTTGCGTAAGTTAATTTGGTATCATTCAAGGTCGGCCAATGTCAGGGCCGAAGTGCAGTAAAAACGATCACAATATCGCGCTTGATTGATGACTGGACGCGAGCGCCGCAAAAACTACGTCTCTCATGAAGCTTCGCTTTGCGTCACTGATAAGAACTTTGGAAGCACTTATAACTTTTTTGCTACCGGCCACGTGTTGCTATGGCTTGCTCTGTGTTTTGAAGTGAAACTTCTTTGCCTCATGTCGTGATGAGGGTAACATTCCTAGACCGTGTTAAGATATGAGCGTCACATTTATAGCTTCACGATTTAGAATTTACATTCTAAATTGAACACTGATTTTTTTTGGGAAACAAACAGTATTAAAATATAAAGAAAATTTTCAAGTTAGCTGTAACCTCTCAATTTATCTGTTTAGCACGAATATACGATAATTTGAAGTACTTACTTTTCGCCTAACATCAGATATATTCATTTAATTTAAAAAAAAAACAAATATTATTATAAAATTAATATTTAACCTTCGTCCTTTTCTGTACTCGTGACCGCATGTATGCAAAGTTTCATAATGAACAGTTGATTAGTACAACATAACTAAATTAGAACCCACAGAAGGTAAAATTTTAGGTAGAGAGAAGGTTAACGTTGTATTACGTTAAATAATCTACTCAAAAAGGAGGATGCGCGTGCCTACACGTCTTGCCGTGGCATATTATGTAAATTGGGACAGTACTATGTAGATCCGTCACACAACCGAGCGACACGTTGCGTAATCTGGCAGCGGATGTGGCCCGGATACGAATTATCTGTTTGAGTTTCCGAGCGATCCCTTACGAATTTTGATTCTTGGCCAGGATCTAACGTAGATATGTCCTCTCGTTATAGGCTAAGAGACAGAAATGGAAGACGTTACAGGTGATAAACCGCAGAACATTTATGTTTAACTGGGTCGATACCGCCATGATGTATGGTTATGCCATGGAACAGAAATGTTCGAACTGATTGTGTTTAGAAGTATAGATGCGTGCTAGCTAGTACATGTATTGTATGGTACAGATGTCATGGGCTGAAAGCCACTTACCACTAAGCGGGCTGGAAGCTCTTGTGCTACTTCATAATATATAAAAATATGCATACACGTTGGTCGATTCGAGACCTTCAAAGTACTACCGCACTTGTGGACTTGGTTACCGATTTAATGGACTGCAATAGCTACTTATCACTGTGAACTGTTAGTAAGAATCTCCCCTACGTCTAGAAGCGGGGAGTCCTAAGGAGAGGTAACTTACCAATGAGGTAATGGCCAAGCTCCCCGAGGATGTAGCCGACGGAGACCAGTCCCAGCACGTACCATTTGTACATGCTTTGCATCTTCAACCAAATGCCTCCTTGGAACATTTTTGCTTATTCTGAAACAAAAGGAACACTGTGGTTATAATGCGGATTAAGATCATGTCATCATAAAAGAATTGTCACTTTTTCTTAATCGAAAGTGACCATCGCTTATTACAAACCATTTATTTACGTTTAGTTCATGCAATTGGTGCTTTATAAGTGCGGTATAACTTGATTAGGAATGCTTTGTAGTCGCATTTTTACAATTTGTAAGTTCTTTGTCAGATATTATGCCGGGAATATAGATTGAACTGTTGTCCATATAAGTTGCAAACATGTTTTTTATGTTATAAAGTAGCACACGGGCTTGCCGTGTACCTGATGGTAAGTAGCAATCACATCCAGTGACATTGTACCACAGATGCGGTCCTACATCTGAAGATATAGATTTATCCTTTGGTTGTGCCTTAAAAGGATTAATTTCTTTAGATATGATTATTCTATGTGTCGATTACAAGTTGCATGGCGTAGCTGGCGTAAACAACTTGCAGTTCCTACGCCCCAGCTCTAATCGACAAATGCCTTAACCCAGATAGCAACAAAGGAGTAAATATCTCGGCTTAACAAAGAACAAAGTGTCGGCACTAAACCGGAACCTGTAGTACACGAGGTGGCTGTCGGTATGCAGCGGATTGAGTGATCGAGCGTAAATTACGAAACGTTAAACACTAAACTAGGCAGTTGGCCTTCTATTAAGTAGCCGTGAATTACCCCGAGCAGAATAATACAATGACAAATCACGGCCTAACAATGTGGAAAAAGTTGTGCGTAAAGTAATAGAATGTGTACACAGCTTCAAACAGTGTTTCATGTCTTCTTTCATTACCGTTGGATATAGGTATATTTCCTTTTTCATGGAAAAGAAATTAGCAGTCAGGCGGACTCTTCTCCGCGTGTTAAGTGATCACTGTAACCCATGAATATAGTAACCGACTTGAAACAGACTCATTGTGATAACTACGTTCTTACTCCCGCGGGCTAAGTTCGTAGATTCGAGTTACTTGTGAATGCCGTCACCCACGTCCTTTAAGCTGAAACTTTACAGCAGAATTGTGTGTGGTGGTGGTACAGATCAGGGTGAACCTCGATATCTACTATCACTTGTGACAATCGATGGCAGTTTAACGACAAACAAACAAATGTGGTAGTTAAAGGCACTCAATAAGCGCCATGGTTACAATTAATTAGTCTTCCAATACTTCCAGTTGGAAATGATTGATAGGAATGTCTAAAATGTAATGGTTGAATTAATTATAGTCGAATCTCGAGCTTTAGGCGATCGCTCTATTTAGCTATAATAAATTTGACAAAAATATAATTTTACCCATCAATTGAAATTAATTAATCAATGACCTAACTATAGTAATAACTGTTGCGTGCGGCACCGCTGGCATCACAATGGCGACACGCCACCCGCCCGAGACATTGTCTCGCATTCAGGTCAACGCATCTCGGCAAGCGAACTTCTGTGGCAGCTGAATTGTCTTAAATACAGGACTAGCAACCAGAGATATGGATTTAGTCATACGTCGATGGTGAAAAAAGATGGATGCACTTATGAGAAAATAACTCGGAGGATGATTCATATATTAGTCTCATTCGCATTTTAATACAATATAATTGTATGATGTTTATTTAGACAAAGACAGACTGTTTTCTTGAATGCACATCGTACGAGTACGAGAGTGTCGGCAGTCGTGCTTGAAATACTGCCACTTTACGAAAGACGTTGCGCATTTATACATGTATGTATCATTCGTCTTAATTTATCGTCTCTCACAAACTATCAACAACACTGTGGTCTAAAATAAGGGCACTGACAAACAAAATAATTATATAAGTAGGTCGTATTTTTGACAACAGTTTAGGTTGTTTTTAATCCCTGTCGGTTGTTTTACTAAACCTAAGCTGTCGGTCAGGCCTGTTTCTTTAACTTCGCCTTCAACTTTTTAGGCCTTGCCTAGGTAGACTTTTGAAATTTCCGGTGTTAATATGAAGTATAATAAAAACCGACATTAAAAGAGAAGGTACAAGTAATGTATTTACTTCGTTATTTTTATCGTTTTTGCTTACGTCTTACGGTAGAACTTTCATGATCGATTGGGCCAGTACGACCGATCACCTATTTGTGTCGAGAAATAATAGTGTTTCCTACTACTTGTGTCTCGGTGTAAGAGTGTGATGGCGAGCATATTCTACTTGTGTTCTGCTTCATAACGCACAGAAAAACTGTAAATAGGTAACATACAAGTATCAAAACTTGTGTAACTATAGAGCTAAATCTATTATGAGGTTGTACGGACCCAGGAGTACGCGACTCCGCTTCACACTTATGTTTTATCTAGTTAAGTTTCGGGCCACCAAATGAAACTATTATGCAACAACTGGTCTCCGTCCTTGAACCGGTTACCGCAGATTAAATAACTCCGCGAACGTGTTGTGTTTTTCATTTTATTTAGAACGGTCGCGCATCAACAATCACGCGGTATTTATTTACCTGCTTGTAATTAATTGCAATAAAAATAATACTTCCGTATTCGGGCGGTGGAACTATGTTTTTATGGTAATCGTCGTTTTATCGTGACTTGGAATTATTTACAAGTGTTATTAATTTAAATGAACGGTTAGAACAATAATTATATTGCGACCGTACAAGATTAGGACACCTGCTCATGACATCTGCAACTTGTCTGAAGATAATTCATATGATCTATATGTCAATACGTAAAGCGAAAACTTTTTAAGAAAACTTCACTTTTAATACGTTTTTCACAAATTAACGCATTGAGTCTTGAGGAAGCTACGCGATTCGTTGAGATTTTGTGGAAATTGGCTATAAGATGTCAATGAATGTTGCAGGTACTAGAAAATAAAACAGAAGAAAATGTAGGCGTATGTACCGTGCTACTCGTGCGACGCGGCTAGTATTAGATATTTTAAAAATGTATATTAAATTAAGCATATTAAATTTATCGTGAGTTATTTGCTAACGGTGTAATAAAAATTCTCAGCACATGATATTCACTTTTATGTTTTCCGTAAATTTAACTGAGTATGTCGAAGGCTGACTACAATGTATTAACATTGTTCCTTTACATCGACACACGGAACTTTTCACTAGAAAACATAAAGAATACTATTTTAATTTATGTGTAACATATAGGTAGGGGTGGTAGAACATCAATATGTTCTACTGGGTCGGTACCACTGTCACACGTAAGTGCCGTGAAACAGTAGTGTTCGCAAGACAACAGCGGACTTGGCTACCTACTTGAACCATATACCTAAATTTCGCTTCATGTCCTAATAAATGTAAATAATCATTATTAATTATAAACCACAAATCGGATGACGGTATGAAAACTGTTTTAATAACCAAAATTCATTGCCATTTGCAGTACCAGTTCGTCTCTGACACAGATAAACAAAGGTATCTCAATCAAGGTACATCTCAGTTGATGCGAGGAAACCCTGGAGCGAAGTTGTCGCCGAGTCATCACCTATTGTGTTTATCTAGCCAAGCATACAATTTGAAATCGGCCTCATTTTTTGCGCTTCTATAATTACAGCAACAATAATTTTGTAGAAGATCATTGACAACGGAGTGGCCTTCACATAACGCATGATTAGTTCTAGTGTTGTTGTAAAAAAATATTCGCAATACGTAAAGGATCGCTGCTTTAATTGATTTTGCGGAAAAAATTTAATAACGAGACCTCGATTAAATACGGACCTGCTGAGTAACATAAATTAGGTAGACCTAGTCTATACTCATCATGTAAACTCTGGCGGAGGGAAATGTACAGATTGGAAGGAACTGAGACCCCTGTATGCGGTTTACGCTAGTTTGGGACTCAAGGTCTATATTATTGTAATCCCAGACCTGTTTCAATAAAGTACTATTCAATAAAGTAATATCGGTGGTACAATCTATCCCGATTTGCACGAGTGAGTACCACCACCACACCTATTTCTGCTGTGAAATAGCTCTTGTGAGTTGTGTTTCAGTTTGAAGGGTGTGGCAGCCGGCACG
>DWIE01000503.1:0-14709 GCA_018248235.1 Choaspes benjaminii | reverse complement strand
GGTCTTAATGCCTCGCGATCATCTGTAAAGAAAAGCATCGAGCGGAAATAGCGGTCGAGTAATCATAACTAAGAAATTTTTATAACTTCTGTTGTTTCATCATACTTGCTTCTAAATAAGGATATATTAACTGTGGTGACATTCTGTGTGCTGTATCAGTTATTTTTACGACAATTACATGTTTATTTCGCACACATTCCTATATGTCACAATCATATAAAAACATTATAGAATTATTATATATGAAATCAGGCTTCAAGAGCAAAAACGGTTTATGAGAAAATTTGAAGCGAGATATTTTATGAAAACTTCATGTAAATTGTTTTTGTTTTTAATTTTATAGTTTCAATATTTAGCGCATCACCCAAAAGACTACTATTACTGTCGTACTCGTATATCGGAAACTTAGAATGATTCTGATAAATACACGGCTGTTTTTAAGTTGTCACTAAAGACTTTAATCTTCTTGCGGCCTGTAATGTTATTTCACTTGTTATATTTTATCTGTTTGTCTATTATAGATCCTATCTTGAAGTTAAGTTTTATACAAGGTTATACGGATGACATGTAGAACGGATAATGGCTATATGTAGAACATGAGACGTGCCATTTTTGACCTCAGAAGTGGCACCGTTTCTGTGGTCTTGAGTACTAATGTCCTGGACTGCAGCAGGCACTAACCACAGTGGACAACAATCCAGTGTGCTACTAATAAAATTGAAAATTAGTCTACTGATATTTTCGCTTTATATTAATATGGAGTTTTGATGTACATATTTTCGCCCATTAACTTTCAAAGACCTGTAAAGAGCTGTTACTTCACATGAACGAGGGTCAAAGGCTAACTGCGGACAAAGTCAAAGTACAATATTATTACTTGTACCAACATCTAAGGCTTCAGTAACAAAGTTTATTCAAGGGCTCATCCCAAACTATTCTGTATTCAAAGGGACTCCTGCGATCTACATAAATAGACGAGTTGGCGCTATTGTGTCGTTTCGAAAGTAGAAGGTCGGTATTCTAGAGAGAGAGTATATATAAGTTAGTGAATACAATTTAAGGCCTGTCTAAATTCAAGAAAACTGAAGACAACCAATTTACATAACAGAAGGTTATCTGCCAATGTTGCCTGCCGATTGTGTGCGCGTTATCTTTTTAACAACCAGCCTGTAATCCAAAATTTTCAAAACCTACAAGTGGTTTATGAGCTTAGTACAAAATTAGTCAGTTTCAGTTTTCTATTAGAAATAAAATCGTCTAAGAAAAATACAAATCCTTTAACAAGCACGCTTTAATAGCGCGATTTCAGAACCCACGTTGCCGTTATAAGTAGACAGTTCAAAGAAGTAATCTTAAGATGCCCTTAGGGTGGGTAGGGATTTAACAGAGCTCCAAGCTTGGTGAGTATTGACAACGTCCCTGCTAAAATTTGCTCAGTAACTTAGCAAGTAATCGGCTCCATTCAGTCCCAGCAGTACCTGGCTAATGGAAGCGCCGGAATGCACCATAGCAAGTTCTGGCGTGCTATAGGAACCTACTAACGAGATGAATGAACCCGTACTACATCAAGACACATACAAAGAAGTAATGTAGGATAAATGCCACCCAACCAGCGAGGCTAAGATTTTAAAGTTTACTCAGCAAGTTAGGAAGCGACAGGCTCCATTCAGCAGCGGGGTAGCTGGGCACAATGGAAGCGCCGAGTTGCGTCACTGCAATTTGCGGCGCGTTGCGTCACCCGGCGCGTAGGTCGAGAACCAGTGTAAATATTAGAACTACCGCTACTTCACGCTACCCAACGCGGCTCGGCTGAAATTTGTAAAAATAAATTATATTTTAAAAACTAAAAAAACACGCTACAAAGCGTTCACCCGATGATGATGATCAGGATAGCTGAATTATTGTATTGTCGTCGGTCCTTGAAGAGTGTGCAACATTTCGAATTAATATAACATTGTAAAGTGGGTAAAATCGTGTACAGCGATTCTGTATGTAACAGTTCCTTATTAACAATCGTTAATCCTGATGATCCTGATCAGGATAATTGAACAATATTATTAAATTATTGTATTGTCATTGGTCCGAGATTAGCCCTACTATCATTTAAGTTCTGGGAGCTCTATCACATTCGAATGGATAAGGATTCTCTAAAAGGGATATTATTATATTAGATTACTACCGCAGGCCATTCAATTTACAAACAATTCACGAATACAGTTCTGTCTATAGAGATCATAGTGGAACGCTTCATGTTCTGCATTTGAATAAAATCTCATGATAGGGCTGGCTAGTTCCCGGAACTGGGAAATTAAAAAAAAATTCTTCGCTGTCGTAATCGAGCCTGCAACCTAATGTTTCACACACCAGCTTATCACTCTCAGCTCCATAGAGATTGTTAAAGAAAAATAAATACCATAGACAAATATGAAAGAAACGAAAAAGCCACATATTGGTGACAGGTGAAACGTCAAAAAGCTATATCTTTCGACTCCACACAATGCAACGCAATACGGTTATATAAACAACCAATCACGTTAGAGCATTTGAATCACGTTATGGAAGTTTTCTAATATCTCTGTATATAAACAAATTCCGACGAACAACTCTTGGAGCACGACCGCTTTCCAGGCACGTCCGCCTCGCCGCCCGGGAGATCTCCCCATTTCGCTAAATGTATCATCATTTACCACACAACAGCAAAATAGCGCGTCAGAAACCGTACGTACGTATAAGACAATAATTATATTTCCCCGGTGCATGTTAGCAACAACACTAAACCTCAATTCAATTTTCAATTGCATAATTTACATAAATATAGTAATTTCTACTGAGATAGCATTAAATATGGCTTCAGTCATACAAATATGAACCTTCTAAAAGGTCTAACGAGGTGTTTTGTCCATTTCTGATAAGAAATAATTTCTTATCTGTGTACTTGTCTCTATAACTTGTTGAAAATTGAATTGACCCCAATTTGGTTGAAATTTTGTATTTGAATATTTATGCCGATATTTCCATTTTAATAAGATTGCCTACGTCAGCTTTTGCAGGGAAAGCTGCAATGGTTTGAAAATGGATTCTATGGCGTAATTACACACTACATAAGAATATACATTTTACGTAATCTCACATCTCATTAATCCCATGGTGACCAGCGGCCTGTTACTTTGAAAGATATTCTTCTCTCCTTAATAATACATTTTAATGTAACTTATTAGTACCCATTACTATTATTAACAGGCATAGATTTATTTTTCATTTCCCTACTTTATCAAATTAAGAGGTTTGAGTAACTATTGACTCCAGTGTGGAATATGTAGAGCAATAATCAAAGATGTCTCTGGGATGTAAAAACATATATCAGCATTATCTGTCCGTTTATTTCATAAGAGGTGATTAAGTAAACGGTAAATAATGTAAACAGCTCAAATTTTAGAAGGGTGTGATAACCGACACACACGGAATACGTACATGTGGCAACCAACTTAGCGCTTAACAGTAGCAACGCACTTGTGACCAACTTCGAATAGAACGATGGGTCTGATTAGAATGGGTTACGGTTGTGATAAGCTGCAGTTGTCACTTACCATCAGATGAACTGCATATCCGTTTATTATTCTAATTTAAAAAAACTATTTCACGTTTATAAATCCGAACCAACAAAGATCAAGGTTAGTTAATAGTTTTCACCGCTTAAGTATGTGACACAGTGACCTCCATTGACAATAGCCAGAAGGCCGGCATGAGAAATGTTATACATACTTGTGACATTTCAAGAGTCCTCCCAATGACACAAACTTCTTCACTCTGGGGACATGTTGCAATATTTTCTATTCAATCACCTTGTGTTTAATCTTAAGTAGTCACTGCTTTTAGTTTATGGCCAAGACATGATATAATAGGGTAACCTAAGTAATGAAAATATGAATGAACTTAAAAATAAATCGTCAGTTAATATTTCGCCTCGAAGGACCACTTTATGGATGTAGTCTATGTATATAAAAAAATAGATCATATTAATTGAAAAATGCAGGAAGCGAACAAGAAGTTCTACTGGTGTTAAATGAACAGTCATATAAGCGGTCTCCAACGAATTGTCCTGTGCGAGGTCGTTCACACCTGTATTTTTACTTCTGAGAGCTAAATTATCTATGTATATCCTCAGCTTCCCAGCGCCTACACGTTACAAACTATAGATAACCTATATCCCAGAGCTGCAACACGTTAGCTCACATCAAAACAAAAATCGACCTTCTTACAGCTCAGTAGATGACGACCCCATTAACTATTTCGGGCACGAGCCATCGATGGCTCTTGGCAACTTCCTCGCTAAGCACGAACAAAGCCTTCTTTCTAAATCGACTCGGCCTTTATCGTAGAATCTTGAAAAGATTTTTTTCAAAACTTTTAACAACGCTCGGGATTTCAACTTGTTACATAAAATAGTAAATAACGGCTCTTTTGGCAACATATGTTTGAATAATAAGAAACGTATTTAACATTGAAATATTCGTAGATAACTCGGGAATGCCAAATGCCGCCAGAGGAAAATATAGATAAGTAAAGCTAAATAGGCTCTCTATCTCAGTTATATCGCTTATTTTCTATATATATCTGTTTACTTAGTACTGTATTTAGAAAAAAAAACACAATTTAAAAGCTGATACTGTCAATTATATTTTTTTTAATTATTAACATTTTATTTGTAATTTTTTTTTACCTTACATTATACCAGTGAACAATACTTATTTTCTTGCATGGAAAAACTGCTGAATACGTCATATCTTATCGTCATTTCGAGACTCCAAGTCGAAGTCGAAGTCGTATACTCGAACAATAATAACGAATCCAAATGGCACACTACAAAAGACAGTCAACAAAGAGGCAACGCCCAATTACGTTTAGGGTGTAGGTATAAAAATAGAAAACACGCAGGGGTCAAAGATAAGCGTTAGAAAGTAAGAAGGTCAAGGACGTATAATATTTCCGCGCTGACGTAACAACACTGTGCATTACGCATACCGGCATGCGCGCTAAATGGCCCAAATAAACACAAGCATGTAAAACTCTCTGTTATTTACCATTATGTCCATCGTTGCTTCATATACTTGTTTGCCGCCTGTTTGAGTTTTCTCTTTCAATTTTTGCTCTTGCAGCAATCAACCTACGAATATATATAGTACTCAAATTGTAAATCGGTTTCAAATGAATGATTGAACATCTCGCGTCTGGTACGGTGCCCTACATTGCTTAGTTACTAAATAATATGTGGCCAACATTTGTAACGATTTAGAAAAAATAATTATCATCTCTGAAATATATTTCCATTTCCCACTACTTGTATGTCTTTACGCAAAATTCTGACTAAGATTTATTTTGGAAATCAATTCTATACAAAATATTTCCGTAGCATTTACCCGTCAAAATGTGTTGACCTACTTCTGGTGGCTTTTATATAAATCTTGATAAGTAGAGGCAATTTCTTCATATTTACCAGAACAAGTAAAAGTAAGAAAAAAATATTCTAATTTCCGTATAATTAATAGCTATGCGAAGGAAATTAAATATAGTAATAGTTGCCTGACTCAATCTAATGTATTTAATTATTTTCATATTGGCAATATGTACCAGGTAACAATGTGTACCGACCAAGTAGGTGTGTAAGACTATATTTTACTAACTATAATAGCGTTATTACTGTCGAATACTGTAAAAGCACTTTCACAATCCATCCAGTACTTGTTATGTACAAAAAATGACTTATGAAACATATTTACTACAATAACGTCAATTACGATACAAAATTCTAGTGTCATTAAAATAATCTTTGGCATCAAACGTGAGCACGTCTCTCAACCGCTTCTGTTCATCTCACTTGTAAGAAAATAACCGATTCTGCTAAATCTGATCTTCTCACGATACTAAATCAATGAGAAGTGAAAATAAATTAAGCCTCATGCTTCCTCCTATACAGACGTCGATTTTTAACCTACATCGCAGAAAAAATATGTCAAAGTTCATTCATTGCATCTACAGTTCCACATTATTGAATCTCTTTCTCACTAAATATTCAAAATCAACTGGAAACATCTATCTACCATTAGATAAGGTTTTTCTCCGCCACCATTTTCGTTTTTGTTAGAGTAGACTAAGCCTAGGAAAACAACACTTATTTTGAGACATCACACAAAAGGAGTAAGAGAAATATTATAATAACATTAACTTTCGCTTCTAAGACTCATATTATTTCAATTAAGTAGATAAAATCATTTGTAGTCTCTAACAAGCTCACATAAATATGAGCGTATTAAACAAAGGCGTTCAACAAGGCATAACTTTAGTTCTTTTACTATTTGGTATGAGTGTTCCGTGAAGTCGACCGCAATGTTATCCAGCATTGTTGTTGGACAAATTATTAATAATCCATCACGTGATGGCGGGTTAGGATCAATTATCTCTTGCGCTATTGTGATTCGCAAAACCTAAATGTTCTCATTCGCTCGCATTAATAGTCCGCGTTTAGGCAGTTTCTCCGCTTTCTTGTGGCCGCAGACAATGTACGCGACACTTCTCTAATGCGCCATTGTCGGGTGTTTTGGTGATTATCGTTAGCCGCCTCTCGTCCGTGCGTTGACATTGATGCACCAGGCTGCGCCGGTGATTTCATAATATTTTATTGTAGCAAGAAGTACACTTTCGAAAAAACACTTGACAGATATAATGTTTTCACTTGATCGTGCTGTAGTTATGTCATATTCAAATTTTTTTAATGGCGAACATCAATTCCTCAAATTAGTGGAAATAAAAGTTAGAACCATACTAACGACGAAAATAAAATTGTTTCTAAACATACAACATATTTCGTAACAACTATTTAAATAAACGCAAACTAAGTAATAATAATATAGTACGAATATAACGAAATCTTAGAAAAGTGCTCGCGAATGATGATGAAAACGAAGATATTTATTTGCGGACGCTACCTTATACATTACTTTAAATCAACGTCGCTCGCGCGGTGCGTCAGAGGATCTAACAAAAGGTTAATTTGTAAAAATGCTGTTTCATTCCTTTCATCTCGCTCCGCTCCCGTCTCTTTGATCTAATATCTGCGATGTTTCTGACGTTTCTCTGTGAAATATGAACTTAAAAGGGCTTATTAATAATTCTGCATTGCTATTTCCTTTATGCTTCTTTCATTTTATATGATGCAAATAGACTAAAGCTGTTTCTATAATATTGGCTGCAGTAGCTACTGACCAGCAGGTAGACTGCAAGCCCGTGTGCTACTTCATCACATTAAAAATATTACAAGGATTATTTAAAGGAGTTTCGAGTTGTGAAGCTATTTTTTCGTTTTTGCCCTACACAACAAACAATATTGTAAAGTTCATGTATATTATAGGTCCGATGACAGACAATGACAATCGACAAAAAAATTTATTCGAACCCATGGCCTCCGTCCTACAGACTGACCCACCAACTGCGCAACGAAGGTCACTTGACTTACATAAGTTAATGATACTGCTCATAAATCATGTTAACAATTTTAATTCAAATTAATAAGCGACGTAATCCTTTCCGGCCATCTCCATTACCTCATAACGAAAAATTACAACTCCGAACTTATCCATATTGATGAGCGCATACCGAGCCTTATTTATGACTTAATCCGAGAGAAACTTCACGCGCAGATTAAAAGAAAGTGGCCCAGCGGCTGCATTGCGCAGAAAAGCGTACAATAGCAGCACAGAAAAGCAAACATCCAATACTAGGCCGCGGAGTAAAACCTGGGTCATAGTTCACACAACCTATTTGCTCGCGGCTTCATAACTTTATGTAATGATTATCTGCGATCTCGCGTTGCACGCTGCACATTAACGTGTTTAATTGCTGGTAATTGTAGAGGCGTGTGCGGTGACCGGCAATGGATGACGATCGCCGGGGAAGCCCGCTCCCTCATTGTGTCGTCACTTTTACTTTCGCGGTGCGCGGCATCGCACGCACGTGACGTACGTTATGTCACAGCGTATTATTCAAATGTTTTGTTCAAACTTAGAATGTTGTGAATATTTGGTTTACTTTTTTCGTTCTAAATGCATACTAACAATGTAAAAACAAAACGTATGCTTATTTAGAATCATGATTGTTTCGTATCATTATTATTCTATTCAAAATGCAGTGATACCTGGAAGTTATAATAAATTATTAAACATTCGATGAAATAAGGCCATGAAGGAGGGAATCAGAATACAATTTGATAATTTATAAATTATTGATTTTATTGTAATTTTACGTAAAAAAATTAGACACCTGCAACATTTACTCGTATAATCATAGCAACCTATCATACCGTCAGAGATACAAGCAAAAAAGAAAGTCATTTAAGTACTCGACGGGGATAAGACGCTTCAGACATTTCATTAAGTATCTGATTTTGACCTTTGTGACATTTCGCTTACATAATCTGTGGAGGAAAATGGCGGGAAATGGTTGCATTTGGATGGAAAGTGGCGTCATGACGCATTGTGGCGGGTTCCGCGTGCGGGAAGCGCTAAGTGTTTCCTGCAGACAGAAAAACGCTCATCTTTCACGTTCATCGTCACACTACTATGAACACATATGAAATTATCATAAAATCATCTTAAATCAGGAAATGTTGCTCTGCTAAGTTGATTACCTCGTTCAGTAAATGTTTCATGAAGGTTGAATACGCAAAATGGAAATATTTTAAGAACTGGGCCGATGCCCCTGCTGCCTGGTGGTGCTATATGCAGCTAAGTCATTTCATCAGTTGTCGGAGTGTGACAGCCTCCATAATGTAGGAGATAAGGCATTCAGAGATAATAGTTAGGAGTAGCAATACCTTGTACCCTACCCTTAGGAACTTCAACACCCTTGAACTGTCAAGCTATGTAGTAGCGATTTACTCTTTTATTTCGATGTCTGTGTGTTACTCACTATCTTCGTAACATAATGAACTCTAACAAAAAGTATTGATGAAATTTGAAATAACACAAACTGTGTACAGCGCGCACAGAAAAAAACTTTAAAAAGATAATAGAGAACAACATTTCGGTTTTGTAATCTCTTTGTAATCTCTTCTCCATAAGCGCACGTGTACTGCGCAAGATGCTTTTATTAATTCAGAAGACACTGCGTAACCGTTTCCGTTGTCCGGATCCGATTGTATCAAATAATTAGAACGCGAGGAACAGCGACGGATTGGATTTGCACAATCCGAACAATGCGGCCCGCGCGCGGTTCCCAGAGCTGATTCCCGTGAGACGTGACGCCTCTGCGCTTGTCGCCGTGATCTATGGCCGTTTGGTGTACTACCCCGCAAAAAGAAATACTAGCACCAGCTTGTACTTTTCTCTGACTTGGAAGATTAAACGTAGTTAAGAAGGGAATCTAGAAATCTGACTTACGTACCAAGACTTTTAACTTCTTCCATATTGAGAAGAGATCTAAATATATGATCGTGCCCATTAACTCTTCAGAACATGGAGAGTTTAGAATGGAGTCAATATGAATAGACATAGATAAAGTAGCACACATTCGTATATATGGGTATATGACAGTGGGTGTCATCAATACTGCCTCAGGATGGTTACAAAATTTAATAATTGTGTTTTTAAAGTAGTTCGTTTAAATAACCCAAGGAACCGAAATATAGGAAGAGAAACAAACAAAAATGTATAATATATCTATACAGTTCTTCCAAATTATCTATTTTCTTACGTTACGAGCAAGTGTTCTGCGCGTGCAAGTCGTTTATCCCATCAAGTGTGCAGAGGCTCACACTCGTCTCGTGGCGCAACCCATACATATCATACCAATAATGTTAACGGTCGCATATTTTTATTTGTATGATGTGAAGTGGCACACGACATCTGTCTGACTGTGGTAGCTACAGTATCCCATACTGTGCTCAAACTTCTGCCATACATATGTTGCCGTGGACATTTTACACTACTAAGATTTAGTGCTGGTGATTATATAATCTATTCTGGAAGCCCGGATGAGCACCCCCACCACGGCTTTCACTGCTGTGAATCATTTTCTGTTTGAAGGGGTTGTGTGCCGGTATGCACTGAATATACAGGAGACTAACTTAGCCCTCAGAAGTAGCAACGCTGCGATCAGTCTCAGACAGGACTATCAAATCTGTTTGGAAACAATTACGACTAACGGGGGAAGTTGTGGTCATTTTAGACTACGGGGTCAGCATGCCGCTACTCTCCGTCACATAAGAGAAATCCTAAAACAAATACTGTAAGCAATTCACATAGTCACGCCAAACGTACATGTTTCTCTGACTCTACTCTTTCGCCAACTGTACGGTCGTGATGGCGGTACGAGCCTCGCAGGTACCACGTGTAAACATTTAAGTACATTACTAGTACATCAGTGTTACGTGCGGCGAGCTCGCTTCCCAGCTCGGATGCAGTTCACGTGACGCAACGCATGCATATTGCACTAATGTCAATGCTCGCTTCCGCGTCGCATCCGAGAATGTGTTGACAAGTTACGGTTATGATCCCAACTTTATGGCGCGTAAAGCGCGTTCGACATTCAAAATCGTGTTGCGGGTGCTTCGTGCGACCTGTCATTGGCGCGAATAAGCTTTGAATGCAAAATGAAAGGCACAGATTTCTTTGTGGATAATTTAGTGTGAATAATCAGTTCGATTATTTGGTTCTGTTTGAAGTTAAATTTAGTCGTATAAGAAATGAATTATTTCGCATATAATTCATATCCGTAGAACTATAACCAAGTGACTAATGTCCTTTTAAAGGAACAACTTCATAAGTAATAAAAAGTAATGATAACTTGTATTTTATTACTTAGTACAAAAAATAATTTACACAGTTCTTGTCCAGTGTTAAAGGTCCCGGCGATGGTCATCAATTATGCCAAAATTGGCAAAGCAGCCAAAAATAAAAAGAAATTGTTTTATTTATACTGTAATATGAATGTTTACATGGTAAAGTAACAATAAGAGATTGCAATGATGGAATGTGGCCTTTGCTGTTGAATTTAAAAATAAACAAACTTTTTTATTAATGGGTAGAGCTTGTCGCATCGTGCAAGTGTCGAAACGAGCATTAAGAAAAAAAGCGGTTCCCACCAAAAAAACTGTTTATTCAAACAGCTAGAACAATTAACTATTATTGCTCCCGCGAGTAATGTAGCGAAAACTAGTGTTGCCAGTGTTGTCCGCGAATGGATTTAAATAAATTTGCATGTTCTATCGCCGCGCGCCTCCGCCATTGTTCTCGAGTGTTGCCACACGGTGTCGCAACCCGGACCCGCGGTTTTGCTTCGCTTTTTGGCCACCTTGCGGCGTTTAAGGTTTTTTCCCACTGGGAGTGAAACAGCAGCAACCGTCTTGATGTAGTAATATTATATTCATCTGTATCTGATCCAGCGAACCGTATAACAATATTTTTTTATGCTATGAAGTAGCACACGGGCTTGAAGATAACCTGATGGTATTGCTGCTATTGCAGCCCATGTTATCTGTAAGCAAAGATACGGTGCTACTCTTGCGGACATGAATCGAACGCCTCGCGTTTTGCATTTGCTGGTTATCGCACCCTTACACTGAAACACGAGTAGTGCGAATACTACTGTTTTACGGGTACAAACAACGGGTAATAGGTGTGACGTTGTCACCGACCCAGTCGAACATGTTAATGTTCTACCACCCATTATAATTATGGACCGTACATACTTTCAAAAATAAAAAAGCGTTTTTAAGTATGAAATAATTAAAAATCCGTAGTACTCAGACTACATAAACTTATATGATTATGTCTATTATAAAACAAAGATATTTTAGAATATTCTACGAAGTTAACTTACCCAATAAAAATGTCCTAAGAGTTTGATTTCTTTTGTTGTTTTTCTTAAAGCCCAATCTCCATTAAAATCCCGGATGGTAAAATTTTCGTATACCTCAAGTAATATCTAGTCTCAAAGTCGATGAGCCGCAACACGAATTGTTAAATTTTAATTTTTGTTCCGAAAACACCGAAGTAATTTTTATATATTTCTACCGTGCTGCCAAAGTTTTAATGGGCACTAATGCTGCATCAGGAAAGCTCCTAAGACATTACTCTTAATGGTTTACGGTGTTGTTATTTTTTATTTGCTGCCGCTAATGTTTCACTAATGGTGTCTTATTCCGTCGGAGTGACTATTTTATTAATGTTACATTTTGTGAACAAAGCACCTGTATTTGTTACAGTACGATTGTATTAAGTGTTTTTGCAGCTGAGAAGTCTTGTCGCGAACAAGCGGTTAAGAATTGATTTATGATTGCTAACACAGTAGTGTCCCAGCAGGAAATTAGCCATCTCCTGTGAAATGACGAATGTGGGAGCATTATTTCCTATATTATGTAGTAAGATTCGAGGTAAGTGGCTAGTGCATGGGTCACGGGTGGAAAACATTAATGTCCTACTAGATAGGTACCCCCGTCACACCTACTTCTGCCCTGGAACAGAAGTGTTCGCACTAATTGTGCTTCGGTGTGAGGGTGTGAGGGTGTGATAGCACCAGCATAAGCAGAACACGAGGCGATCTGTGTCCTCAGCATTAGTAGCACACATCTGTGGTTACAGATGTGAAGGTCTGTTGCAGCCTGCTCTAGGTCTCTTGTAGTCACTTGTGCGAGACTTCATAATATATTTAAAAAAATTACACATGCAGTGGCTGAGAACCAAGTTTGCTCTTAGTGTTCTACGTAATTGTGATGGCTATCGTATTCCCGCATTGTAAAGCTTCCATCTAATTTTGTTTTATATGAGCGTGTACTTTCTGATTAGCTGAGTGGGCTATCAATTGTAAAATACTTTTTCAACATAAAGTCATTAAGTACCATCATGCCAAGATCCGTTATCGCTAACACATACAATGAAGTAAATCTTTTCCACGTTCATACACGTTGAGCTCCATAATATTTTACCAAATCGGAAACCGGATGTCCGTTCAAAATCAGGTTCAATGCTTTTTAAATCTCCAATAAGATAACATCTTTAGTGCGCCTCGAAAGCCCATTTATTCGCGAGGCTACACGCGCTGCGTACATAGCGTTGTTTTAAGGCAAAATACTCGATTTTGGAGTAAACGTAACAATTTCACTTCCATCCGCTACACGCACGTGACATGAGTACCGATGGGCCGGTAAAAGCGCATTGTTCTATGAGGACTTAGAAAGTACACGAATCAGTAGATACTAATCACGCAGATCTTACCATCGGTTAGTGCCAGTTGGCGAGGCGAGTAGATACTGAACTTTTCATTTTTGAACCAGCATTTGGAAATACTTACTTATGTACATTAACATACTAGAAATCAGCCGTTTTCTTGTACCGGGTGCTGGAATTACGACCACCTGAACTATCAGTAATGACTGACTCCTGCTTTGCTTATGGATACTAGAGGTCTGGCCCGACAAAGTCGTACTTTAAGCAAGCAATGATCTTCATTCTTGGCGTAAAATACTCGTACAATAAATAAGACATTATTGTCAATAGATATTCATGACAATATAGATTCTTATAAAAGCTATAGCTCTTGTTTCTAGTCTTTTATCTTTAGCATTCATATATTCGGTCGATTTAAATACACGGCAACTGGCCATACATACAAACTGCATCTGAGAAGCGGATACACTTACATTAAGTTCTGTATCAGAACCTTGAGCGATTCGCAACACGCCAGAGACACCCCGCAGAGTCACCTTGGCGGAGTGTTGCAAGCCCTTGCGTAAAGTCATTAGAAGCTGGATAATTGTCGCGCTGAGCACGCACATTTGGTGCTCGTGACCAAAAATGGTTGGGAACTCGCCAGCTTGGCACTGAGAAGTAGGTGACGTGGTCATGCAAAAATATTCCAAGGACATTTTCATAACAAAAAAAGTATCTTTGCGTGGGAAGCACCATGGATGGACCCACCATGGGGGTATGTGTGACAACTAAAACCAAACAAGAGCATGCGGTGTTTTTGGTTCTGTACACAGAGAACTCCAGGATACTTCTGTAAACTGTGGCATCAGATATGACATAGTGGCAAAATCTAAGGAAAATTAAAGTAGTTTGATCTAGAAAATAATTGATTCTGTTGCATCTATTTTTAATGCCATGGTCTTGTTGACTGAATAAAACTCAACATAACGAGACCGTTTGAATGCATGGCAGGGACCTGTGTCGGTCGCCGAAGACTATTTGAGAGTCGCGAGTAGATAACTAAACTTGGTATAAGGAGATATGATGAAATATTGATGTTGTGGTGACAGAAACGAGTCAGTAAGTTACTACTTACTAGTTTAACGGGTAGTAGAGCATGAATATGTTTGACTCTGTCGGTACCACCGTCACACCTATTTATACCACGATACATTAGTGTTTGCGCCACTCGTGTTTCGGTGTAAGGGTGTGATAGCGAGCACACGCAGAACACGAGGCGTTCGATCTATGTCCTCAAGAGTAGCACAGGATCTGTGGTCACAGATGTTTGGTCTACAGTAACTACTCACCAGCAGGTGGACTACAAGCCCGTGTGCTACTTCATTAATAAAACTGTTTATAAAAAAGCCACTTTGTTCTTTATCTCTGCTCTAGGATCAGCCAATGCAAGCGATGTATCAGCCAGTGCACAACATGCAAGCCGTGCAGCCGGTGGGCGGAGTGCAGATGC
>DWIE01000502.1:0-14722 GCA_018248235.1 Choaspes benjaminii | reverse complement strand
TGATTTATATATGCCTCAATATATTCCGATTAAGCTTAGAAATACATTTGCATCTGTAAAAATGTTCAGCGTCCAATGATATATATTAATGTAGTTGGATGTAGTTTGTTGAATTATTTAGTTACAATTCAGTTTGTTCCTGTGAACACGCTGTATATCAGTAGCTATTCGCCCCGACGAAGTTTAGATCAGTATAATGCCTACAATACAACACATTTAATCCCATCCCATTGTCCAACCCTCCCCATTCCGACGCTAGGGGTAGCTGCATTCGTGTGCGTCCCTCCTATATAAAACAGTCGGATTATGAAGAGCCAACACGCAAAATTAATATGTACCGCCCAAATATAGTTAACGGTATAATTTTCTTCGGAAAACAACTCTGGGGTGGCAACACTAGAGCTTGCGCAATAAGGTCCTCTATCGGATGCCTGCGCGCCATCTGCCGGCGATTCCCTCCAATAATAATATTTTATCCCGCTTTATTAGACCATTGTCGTCATATTAGACACACTCGAGTGTACACATTCGTCATTTTAAACGATTATGACCATGTTTGGGGTTGCCAGAGTGCTCGCTAGTACGAAAAAAGAAAAACAAACTTGAATGGTTAATGCAATATTTATTAATAAATTTCACTGTAATCTCCTCAATCTATATGCACTTATAATCGATTAATAATTTATTTTACACTTATCTTCAATCTAAAATACATACAATTACACCGTACCTATACACGTCCCTATTGCATTTTTTTATGATACTGAAAATATACGTATTATGAACATACATTTGTTAGAGTGATCTTGTGCTACATTCCGCACCGCACTGTCGCATCAAACAATACCTTATCACGTAACAATAAGAGCGTTTAATGTAATTACACATTTGTACAAATTAATTTCGAATTTCCTTACTGTGTTCCCAATATGACTACATTCGAAATTTCCACCATAAAAATAATCTAACTACGTTTTAATCACAGCAATATTGATCTTCTTATCTATAGTTATAAATAAATAATATAAATTAATTCGTTTCGAGATGTCTGCTACTGAAACTGCGAGTCAACACGATACGTACAACATCTATTACTATTATACAATAATACAAACACGTTTAGTTCGCGTGTCAATTTGCCCGGAGCAGGGGTGTAAAACAAATCGCTGTAACGAAGCTTATTGCCACGTTTTTCTCTGTAGCATTAATATTTCGCACCCCTGCCGCATACATCAAAGAAATAAAAGGGTTGTGCTTTCAAAGGGCGTATAACACTCAATTATTACAAACGTTGGCACAAACAATTTACATTTTTATGTCGCCAAGGCGCTGCGAACGCTTCGGACCGCTGCTAAGAAGTATCGCTACTCAACAATAGATGGCGTTACCTATATTTACACTGCACGCTATTGTTTTCCTAGCTTACTGGTACACAATGAGAGGTGCTGCAGACGGAAGCGTTGTTGTTTAACAAGCAAAATCAAACGATAGAGTAGATGGCAGTGTGCAGCACAACTCATCGTGGTCTTATGGCTAGCTTTGAACATCATCAGTTGCCTCTTAAAAGCTAGTATTAAAACTAAATTGTATTCACAATTTAAAGTACACGCACCGTTGTGGGTCAAAGTGTTTGATTGCGTCCAGTTGTATTGCACTGACTTAGGACACCGAGTTGTTGTCGTGGAGGTCGGCGTCGCGGCCGGCGGTCATGTTGATGGCCGCGGCCAGCGCCGGGTCGGCGTAGGCGTGCGCGGCGTCGCCGCCAGGGGGCGCCTCGCCCGCCGCGCTCGGGTTCTCGGGCATCGCGAGCAGCCGATGCGGGAACCCGAATAGCTGAGATCACTGAAGCCGCCCCCAGTAGTTGGACGCGAGGTCGGGCCCCTGCGACGGAATCTGCACCGGCACGCTCACGCCCGCCGATATCACACCTACGGACAAATTGCACTTTGATTACTAAGGGTTCTCTAGCCCTCAATCGTAGGAGGGTTCCTTTTTATGGACATTATGATAGTTATCAAACCCTATACATAAATTACTTAATAATATTGGTGAAACTCATTTACAAAGTTGGTCATTATATACCTCCAAAATTTAATTAAGTTAACAACTTAATGTACCTATTTTACCATTTATTTGACATATTGGTTTAAATATGAATCTATATCTAAACTCCTTCATAATTTTGTACAGTCCGTCTGTACACTCAACATTTTTGTAATCATTTGCATTTTGTGATAAATATTAGTTGTATGACACATCAATTCTAGCCTCTGTATGTCTGTTTGGAATCCCCGTTACAACTCTAGAACGCGTTGTCGGATTTTAATGAAAATTTATATATAACAAGACCACGCGAATGCGCAAATAATATAAAAATGCGGACGAAGTTGCGGGCAAAAACTTGTAATAATATATGAACAAAAACTAACGACATATCTAATATTAATAACGTCGTAAGAACATACGTACGTACGAACAAAGGTAGGTAGGTACATACAAGTCCACGCATTCTATTATCTCATAAATCACTTAAATTCCTAATAGTGCTTACCACATAGCTATAGTGCGAATAGAACACACCTAATTGCAAATCAGACACCACCTCTCAATTGGATCTCAAACGGGAACATAATCTAATTTGAATCTATTAGCATCATCCCAGTACAAGTCATATGCGGTTACATTCCAATTGCATTCCGATAATACACTACCAGTTACTAGGAACTTAACTGCAAACCATTCAATGTGTTAGCTATACAAACCAGGTTTAGTTTTGCCGAATTATTAACTTTAGTACTTGATTTATAAATAATATATAAAAATCTCGTATCTCGTTCGCCCACGCTAATCTTCGACATCACTGAACCGATTTCAATAAAGTTTTGTAGTAATGTATGACACCTACATGTTTTCTTTTATTATGAAAATAGGTCTTACCAAGTCCAAATTAAGAATAGAATTATTTTTACCTCATTTTTTAAAGAAATAAATGAAATAGCTGGACCCAGTAGGTAGCGTTGTTGTCGAGGTTGGTACCTATCTATAATATTTTTTTCTTTCCACTTAACTAGACTTAGGCAATATGAAACAGCAATGCGTGGTCAATTTGTTTTCATGTTATGAAGTAGCACACGGGCTTGCAGTCTACCTGCTGGTAAGTAGCTACTGCAGCCCATGACATCTGTAACCACATGCGGTGCTACCCTTGAGGACATGGATCTAACGCCTCGTGTTCTGGTTATCCTGGGTATACACCTTACACGGAAACAGCACTGCGAACACTATAGTCTCACGGCACAAATAGCTGTGACAGTGGTACCGACCCATTCGAACTAAAGCAAGGTGCACATAATTTGAAATATATCACTGTAACAAGCGATAGTCTTCTGATCAGAATTCGGCACAGACATTTTTTTATGTTATGAAGTAGCACATGGGCTTGCAGTCTACCTGGCAAACTCCTGCAAACATCGTTACCCAGGTCACAGATGGTAAAACATGAATAAGTCCGACTGGGTACCACCGTCACATCTACATGTGTCGTAAAACATTAGTGACCGCTGCTCGTGTTTCGGCGTAAGGGTGTGACAGCCAGCATATGAACACGAGGCGTTCGATCTATGTCCTCAGGTGTAGCACCGCATGTGGTTACAGATGTATGGGCTGCAGTAGCTACTTACCAGCAGGTGGACTGCAAGTCATGTGCTACTTCATAACATAAAACTTTAACTAATGACTTCGCTTGACCAATTTAATACCTCCTTCAGTTATTGTACCTTCTTTGAGTTCCTTCCATAACCCTCGCGGACAGACAGATGGATAAACATACAGTAGCGCAATATTTACAGCTACATATCCACGAAAGTCGCATCATAATCGAGCCAGCTGTTTTATGATCCACCCGGACAGACAGATAGACAGACAAAAATATAAAACTTCCTGTTACCGGATTCTGATATCGTACAAACCACTATATAAAATTAAAATAAGGCTATTTCATAATCACAGACAGACACAAGTTTATATATATTTATATTGCATGTATGTAAAAAAACCACAAAAGCAACTCACGCCTGTATTTACTAAAAGGTGTGCAGATGCGAACATCGCCCAGTGGCGTAACTATAGTTTGAGGCCAATGGCGAAAAAAAAATCGAACGGGGCCCTCTTCCCAGCCAAAATAAAAACCTTCAAGCAATGATAAGTTAAGGATCTGCTGTTTAATTTTATTTTAAATAAAATATAAACTATGGTAAAATACAAAAAACTCTACTATAATTAGTTGCAATTCATATTGTTGGAACATAAATGTAAGAAAGCCTTCTGTGCTTATTGCCTTATTGCTGGGAACAAACAGAGGGCGGGGCCCCTGTATACGGGGGCCCCTCCGAGACATTGGGGCTTTGGGCCCCACACCAGTATACGGGGCCCCTCGGAGCCATTGCGGCTGGGGTCCCCTTGACATATACCCGGCTACCACTCTATTGTTACACCACTAACCTCACCCATGTTTCATTTTATTTAGATCACATTTCCGAACTCCCGTCTACTACTGAGACTTCCAGAAACAACCCAATAGCGCTTCGCCCGACCCGAGAATCGAACCCGGATCCCCCGTTCCGTCGCGATTGCTGCCACTGAGCCGACGAGGCAGTTAATACTTTAATTAACAAGTTAATCGAATCTAATATTAATATTCGATGATTTCAAACAATATACATAATATATGTGTGTGTATTATATAGCTTCTTCGTACACTTCCTCATACAATATTTCCCTGTCGTCTGCGTCATACAAAATCTTCTCATCCCCCACTTCATACATGGTGATCTCCGGGTGGCTGATCTCCACCTCCTGGTAGAGTTGCCCGTCTTGGTATATATCACCATCGTGGTAAATGTGGTACGTTTCAGTGTCATCGAGGACTTCGATCTCCGACTTTATCTCAGATTTGATCTCCGGCTGGTACACACCAGACTGGATCTCGTATTCCACATTGATGGGAGACTTGGCAATCTGTTTGGTCTTCCTATTCTTGCTCTTGTAGGGGGCTGGCATCTTGAGGTGGACGGTCTTCACGTGGAGCTTCATGGAGTTGGACTGCGTGAAGAATTTACCGCACTTGGGACACTCGTACGGCTTCACGCCGGTGTGCACCCGATCGTGCCTTAGAAGGGCTGCCTTGTTGCTGAAGGCTTTAGGGCAGTGTTGGCACTCGTATGGCCTCTCGCCAGTGTGTGTCCTCATGTGAATCTGCAGGAACAGCGGCATTGTGAAGCTCTTTGGACACTCCGAGCACTGGTAGGGCCGCTCCCCAGTGTGCACTCGCTGGTGATACCGGAGAGCTGCGTTAGACTGGAACAAACAATATGAAATGTTGATAAAATTTACCATATATATTGAAACAAGAATTCCTATATATATTGAGGATATCCATAACAGCTTGAACGATATTGATGAAATTTTGTATTCAGATAGTTTTGCGTTTTAAGTTTATATATAAAAAAGTGTAATACATCAAAAAATGCATTTTCCACGAATTTTAATGGGTGAACATGAATATACTTGACTGGGTCGGTACCACCGTCGCACCTATTTGTATTGAAACAGTAGTGTTCACACTAGTTGTAATTCTGTGTAAGGGTGTGATAGTCAGCATACACAGAACACGAGGCGTTCATTCCGTGTCCTCAGAGTAGCACCGCATCTGTGACTACAGATGTCATGCTACAGGAGCTACTTACCAGCAGGTAAGACTGCATGCCCGTGTGCTATATCAGATCATCATAAAAAAAGCAGCCACCACCACAACCATCACACCTATTTGAAGTGAGACAGTAGTGTTTGCACTACTTGTGTTCTGGTGTGAGGGTACACAGAATACAAGATGTTCGATCAATGTCCTCAAGAGTAGCACTGCATCTGTGATTACAGATGTCATGCTGCAGGTGACCACAGGTAGACTGCAAGCCCTGTGCTACTTCATAATATAAAAAAAAATTGTTCAGCTTTTTCTTTGAAGGTATACTCACAGCATATCTCTTCCCGCAGACCTCACAAACAATGTTCTTTGAGTTGTAGGACCGTTTGGGTCGTTTCTCCCGTTCCTTGGGCTCCTTGAGCCGAGGTAACCTAGGCTGGGTGTGCACCCGCTGGTGAACGAGGCACGCACGCTCCGACGCGAAAACTTTCTCGCATGTTTCGCATTTGTATTCATTTTTCTCCACCACAGATTTCTGATTGTGATCTTTCTCCAAATGTTCTTTCAATGCATCCTCAGTTGGGAAAGTATCACCACATTCACAGATTATGTAGTGGATGCTGACGAAAGAACAGTAAAACATGTTCTACAGATAACTGATTATACGGATTTTGATACAAAATGGCGACTGCGATTATTTTTCTATAATTCTACAAGCGGAACGCCATGACAGTATCTGTTATATTTTATTATCTATGGCAGCGTTGCTTATGTTTCGTCATAGTGATGGCTTGAAGTCGACAACACAGATTCATCGACCTTAATTTTAATGTGCATTATAATGATTACGCATATTCCAAAATTGTTTAACTTAACTATGTTAACTATTTATGCAGTATTAAGCTTTTTTACTTTTACATATCTTAAATTATAGTAAGCTCTTTAACTTCAACCAATGATTATTGATGCAAAACTAGTTTTTCATTGAGTATTAGTGGTGATATTGGAATGTCACTAATTGTATTATTACTTCAAAGTAAATTCTATTTTTTAACGTAGTAACTGAATTATTTAGGTAAGTTAAATATTTATTATAAAAATGCAAAATTGATTAAGAAAATAAAATAAATTAAAATGAGATTAACGAGAGTAAAAATATTTTTAATAGTCAAAAGTCGATAATGCAATGCCATCACTATTAGAGAACCACAGAGCACAGACTGCATCGATTAATAATCGGAAATACATTCTCTGTGCCTATTGGTACCACTGCTTGGACAAACTTTGGATTTATAGTTAATTTCATACAAGAGTTATATTGTACAAACTAGAGTAAGATACAACAAAGAATATATTTTATTAAAAATATTAACATTTATAGTTTTTTATTTAATGACTACCGTTTTCACAAAAAGAATATCTAATTTCGAAACGTTTAATTATTTGCTTAGTGAAATTTGAGTATAATAAGTAACATTTGTTTCTTTTTTTGGTTCCCAAAATACAAGCTTTTACTTAGTTAGGGAACTTCTGGTTTAAATGAATAAATAAATGAACAAATTCTGTGACAAATTATATTTATTTTAGATGCACGTAATGCTTCTATGCAGTTTCCTAAAGTGGTCGATATCACTTTTCCAGGGGTCGATATAATCGAAAATTGATTTTGGGGGTCCACTAAGTCCAATATTCAACCGCTATTAATTAACACAAATTATTACTGGAACTTCCAGGATACTGTATAAGTTGTGTGACGTTCACCGACATTGAAAAAAACGATTAATATGCTAGTGTAAATAGAATTATTAAACTTTAAAAGTACTCGATAACAATAGGAAAAAAAGAGAGAAACAATTTTTAAAATCGTTTGCCTATGGGGGTCGGAGGTTACAGTTCATTTTGGAAAAGAGGTCTCTTGCATAAAATAGTTTGGAAATCCCTTGTCTAATGCATATTCAGGAATAATTGACTCTAGTGTTTGACTTTAAAAAAAATATTAAAAACCGTCTAAACTACAACACCTGTGTATATTTTTTTCTATTATATAAGTATGTATAAATAAAATGTATACGCCAATAAAAAAAAACGTACAAATTTTAGCCCTTATTTCTTTTTTTATTTAATTTTTTTTTTATTTTAATTTCAAATATTTTGTGATTTTTTTAAGATGTTAAGAACAATGGCGGTTTACACGTTGTTATCTTATAGTTATATTGAAAATATAAAATTGATGAACATAACCATATTCATATAGCTAATTTTATAAGTGACGAGTGATATTTAAAGGATTAACAGACCTCTTCACAGCTTTTTAAATAAATAATAATGTAATATGGACATATACTCATTTATTATTTTTTTAGTATATGCTGGAATATGTTTAATAAATTATTTTTTCTGGCAACATTGCTTGCAATTTCTCGACAGAGTAGTGTAGCATATCAGATATAAAATTTAGTTATAAATAAAATCTTACTGTTGCTTCAAACTTGGAAACGCTATTTTAAATATAACTGAATACTGTTTCGTGCCTAATTATAATAAACAAAGTAAATAATGTTAGGATTGACAAAAGGGCGTGGGTGTATCGACCTAAATCGATATTGGCAGACTTTTCCAAATTATTGTTAACCTCTGAAAATAAGTGCTCTGTAGCTCAAATTGTCACTCGATTAAAAAAGTACAATATTTTTATGTCAAGATTATATTATGATTTTTGAAACGTTAAACATAAATAAATAGATTTTTACATAAATATGGAGGCTTTAGTAGCATGTAGAATATGCTTAGGTACGGACGATATTAAGTTGTACACCGTTTTAAAACATCAACTGGGGCAGGCTTATGAGATTCTTACTGGCAGCCAGGTAGTTCAGGAAGATGGACTACCCCAGCACATATGCAGCTACTGCAGTGCGCTGTTACTCAAGTACATCTCGTTCAGGGAGCAGTGCTGCAACTCGCAGGAGTTTCTCAAGTTCTATGTCAACGAGCAAGGCGAGCTGACAATGGATTACCTGAGATCAATAAATAGACAGATCAAAGACTTCATCCTACCATACACGATCAGTAACCCCGATGATCACCCAGTGATCACCTGCAGCCATGAGCAGATGGTGATCAAAGAGGAGGAGCAGATTGGGGGGGAGGTGTTCAGTGATGTCCCGAACGAGGACTTCGATGATGTCAAGGATGAGCAGGAAGAGAGGGAGACGGACAAGCCGAAAAAGAAGGTAAAAAGAAGGAAAAAAACGAAACTCGAAAAGAAGAACCAGTTCGATACGGTCACGATAAAATGCGAAGAGCCGGTAGACGACGAGGACCAAGACCTGGATCTGGTGCAGAACGACGACAGCGACGCCCAGGAGTTGGACGCGGACGAGCTGAAAGACGTCGAGGTGATCACGCTGTCGAAACAGCAGCAGTTGGAGGAGATAGAGGCGAGGAAGACCTCGTTCAACTACACCAACTCTTTGTACAAGTGTGAGAAGTGTTACAAAGGGTTCATTACCGCAATAACCTACAAGAACCATATGCAGAGACATGATCCGAAGCGCGGCGAGCACGAGTGCGAGGTGTGCTTCTCGCGCTGGCCGGAGCCGCGCTGCCTGCGCGCGCACGTGGTCAGCACGCACCAGCTCAAGTTCGTGTGCAAGCTATGCAACCACGTCTCCAGGTCCACCAACCGCGCGAAGGAACACTCCAAGTGGCACAACGGCTTCACCTTCGACTGCAAGATATGCGGGGCGTCTTTCGCCAAGTCAACGAGCCATCTCACACACCTGAGACTACAGCATCCCTCCAACTACTGCTGCGAGATCTGCGGGGAATCCTTCATAGGGGAGTACGGGCTGAGAATGCACAAGAAGCGAGCGCACAGGGAGCAAGAAAATGATACGCCAGAAGCATCAAGCTGTGTGCAGTGCAGCACTGAGTTCCAGAGCTTGGAAGCTCTCAAACGTCATTTAGAGTTTTCCAGGAATGGAATATGCGATCCGGAGCTGAGGCCATGTGTCCAGTGCGGTGAGGGATTGGTGTCGGATGACCTACTGGAAGAGCACCTGAAAGACCACGAGAAGAACGACGAGACCAGGACTTTCGACTGCGACGAGTGCAAGCGCAGCTTCACAAGCGAGAGGTCCTACGCGATACACTACCAGCGGGTGCATCTGGGGGTCAAGCTGAAGCAGAACAAGCCCTGGCACAAGCGGCAGGCTGAGAGCGTGGTCTGCGAGATCTGCGGGAAGAAGTGCATCACTAAAGGCACGCTAACCTACCACCAGCGGATACACACCGGCGAGAGGCCGTACCAGTGTTCGCAGTGTCCGAAGAAGTTCAGCGTGCTGCAGCGGCTGCAGATCCACATACGGACCCACACTGGCGAGAGTCCATACAAATGTAAACACTGTCCGAAGGCGTTCAAACATAAAGCAGCGTTGAACAGACACGACAGAGTGCATACAGGGGCGAAGCCCTACAGCTGCTCGCATTGCGGGAAAGCCTTCTCGCAGTCCAACTCGATGAAGCTGCATGTCAACACTGTTCACCTCAAACTACCAGCTCCGTATAGAAGCAGAAGGAATAAGAACTAACCTCCTGATATTGACTCCTGGTACTTCGACGGTAGAACTGTCATATTAAAATGCTTACTAGGTACCATTGTCACTGTAGTTTTTCCCACCTGTTATGGATGAGTGGTATCTTCCATGTTCTATTAAGTTGGGAGTGGGTACTGTCGTCACATGTAAGCATTTCAACAATCAATGAAAATAAACTACCAGTTCTTTGAGAAGAAGGAATTAGGACTAAGCTCTTTATAATCTATGGACTCCTGGTACTTCAATGGAAGAACTGTCATAAAAAATTCTTACTAGGTACCATTGTCACTGCAGTTGTTTCCAGCTGATGGATGTGAGGTGAAACTCCACTACCTGGCTTTGGAAGTGGGTACTGCCGTCACGTAAGCATTTCAACAATCAATGTAAACTGGAAGCTCCTTATAGAAGTGGAACGAATAAGAATTAACCTGGTAATGTATGGACTCCTGGTACTTCGACGGCAGAACTGTCATATTAAATGCTCTAGGTACCTTTGTCACTACAGTTATTTGTTCCCAGCTGTTATGGATGAGTTGTATCTTCTGTGTTCAATAAGTTGGGAGTGGGTACTGTCGTCACATGTAAGCATATCAACAATCAATGGATACCTTATAGGAGCAGAAGGAATAAGAAGTAACCTCCTGATAATGTATGGACTCCTGGTACTTTGATAGTAGAACTGTCATAGTCAATTGCTTACTAGGTACCATTGTCACTAGTTGTTTCCAGCTGATGGATGGAAAGAAAACTCCACTATTTTTGAGGGTTTGGAAGTGGGTACTGCCGTCACGTGTAACCATTTCAACAATAAATGTATACTATCAGCTCATTATAGTAGAAGGAATGAGAACCAACCTCTTTATAATCTATGGACTCCTCGTACTTCGACGGTGGAACTGTCATATTAGAATGCTTACTAGGTACTATTGTCACTAGTTGTTTCCAGCTGATGGATGGGAAGTTCCACTATCCATTGGGTTTGGAAGTGGGTACTGCCGTCACACGTAAGCATGTCAATCAATCTTTACTACCAATTCCATATAAGAGTAGAAGGAAGGAACTAACCTCCATTAGTATGGAGTCCTGGTACCATCAATGGCGTATAACATGAATCAACTGGCCTTGTAGGTAGCCAGGTACCATTGTCACATATGTCCGGAGGCCATGTATACGACTGAAGGTGATAGATTTTGTCTGTAGCTGGTACCTCCGTCACACCTAGTTGCGCATAGTTCAAATACGTTTATATTTGAAAGATTTTTTTAAATGGAATTAAGGTAATATTTATTGGTGTACTAGCTGCTACCCGCGACTTTGTTCGTAAGTTAGTATAATAAATTGATAATATTTTAATGTAAACAAAAGTGACGAATTCGTCTATTATTTTTAATTTGTATTAGTTGAAAAAAGAACGATTGCATATTAATAAAATCTATGGGGGTGTTTTGGTGGGAATCTTCCGAGTGCCATGTTCGGTGTTGTGTTGGTGTTATTTAATTAGTTCACGTTGTCTTTAGTGTGATGAGTGGTGATGATTATCATATTAAGTGATTATGTAGTGGACTAATTATGTGTAACCGCAACATAGACTTGCGCGGCGCGAAAACTGAGTCTCTCTAGCCCAGTTAATTTCCATCTGTGCGAGCTGGCAATTGGAGTTTCTCATCAAATACTCCAAGGACAATATTAAAATGTACATCACCAACATTTTAATATCATCATCTTAAAATGAAGAAACAATAAAAAGAGGCTGTATGGCGAGACGCGGAAGCAGTAAAATTTTTAATTTAAAAAAAATGTACATTCATGTTAAAACATTTCGCGGTTCTAAGTGACGCGCGTAACAAAAACAGCTGTTCTTAATATATATGTGTAATCATGTTTTTCTCCCCAAAGGTTGTCTGGAAGAGATCGCTCCATAGCGATAAGACCGCCTTTTGTACAAAGCATTTAAAATGTACTTTCTTTTATTTTACTTTGTTGGTGTGTACAATAAAGAGGATTTTCATTTCATTCATTTTTTTTCATCCGGGAGAAGTCGGGCGGTATAGTAGTAAATAATTTGTCACAGTTAAGATAATAAGATTATTAATACCATTGTGTAATTGTATTTTGATATTGTGTGTAATAAATATTATTTTTAAACATGTGTTTTATTATTTTTTGTTTACCTGTATTATATTATTAAAAATCTATAACCGCGATCGTATTTCAAACGAGGTAATCCGAAGATCATTCATTCATTCATCATTCATTCATTCTTTCATTCCCTTGAAGCGTTGGCCGTTAGGAATGTAAGGTGATCGAATGGCAAACACGTCTCGTAAAAGGAAGCGAGGGGCGCTCGGACAACGTAGACTGATGACCTTAGGAAAACAGCTGGAAGCCGCTGGATTCAAAAGGCTCAGACGCGACCAGAGGGGCGCCAATCAGGGGAGGCCTAGGTCCAGCAGGCGACAGAGAAAGGCTGATGGGTTGTAAGTGACAACTGCAGCCAATGAGAATCATAACCGACTCAAAATACTGTTCTGTTCGAAGTCAGTCACAAGTGCGTTGCTACTCTTGAACGCTAAGTCGGTCGCCTCGTGTATCCTGCGTGCTGCCACTCCCTTCCAGCTGAAACACTACTCATAAAAGCTATTTCACAGCAAAAATAGTTGTGTAGTCGTTTTCTATATATAGACGAGCGTGTTCCCCCGCGTCATTGAAATTTTATCCCCATTTATAACACCGTAAGGGTTGAAGTTACAACAACCCTTTCTTAGTGCTCCCCTATAGGGTAAAAGGATCCTGTATTTTAATTTTTATAATCCTAGCTCCAGTAGTTTGGTCTGTGCGTTGCTATGTCAGTCAGTCAGTTATACTTTTTTATATATATAGAGGAAAATAGATCTTCACGGGTGGTAGAACATAAATATGTTCTACTGGGTCGGTACCACTGTCACGCCTATTTGTGCCGTGAAACATTAATATTTGCACTATTTGTGTTTCGGTGTAAAGGTGTGATAGCCAGCATACGCAGAACATGAGGCGTTCGATCTCTATCCTCAAGGGTAGCACCGTATGTAGTTACAGATGTCATGGGCTGCAGTAGCTACTTACCAGATAGACTGCAAGCCCGTGTGCTACTTCATAAAATAGAAAAAAAAATCTATCCAGCAGCTTCCAGACATTCCATGGGTAATCCGGAATTCCAAATTATCCGCTATAGTACTTGAAGCTTCATATGTTATCTATTCTGTAATATATCGATGGTACTATAGCATACCGTTGCAAAACGTATTAAACTGAATGTCGCAACCGCTGTAGGTCAGGCCGGCCGTGAGCCGTGCCGTAAGGCGAACGGGTTTGGTTTAGTGATGTAGATATCGAGTATCGATAGATGTAGTCGACTATGATTTTTTTTAATGTTATGAAGTAGCACACGGACTTGCAGTCTACCCGCTGGTAAGTAGCTACTGCAGCATGACATCTATAATCACAGATGCGGCGCCACTCTTGAGGACATAGATCGAATCCCTCGTGTTCTGCATTTGCCGGCTATCACACCCTTACACCGAAACACAAGTAGTGCAAACACTACTGTTTCACACAAATAGATGTGACGATGGTACTGATCCGGTTGAACATATTCATGTTCTACCACCCGATAATCAACAAAATAAGTAAAATTCGTCTTGCCGCGATCTCACGTTTCGCAAAGCGGCTCTTCATTTACGCCACGGAGATCGTAAATAGATAAAAATGCTATGAAAACCAATTTAAATGCATACATCGATGTCGACAACTTTCTCCTGCCTCCGCACTAACTATTACGCCCGTTCGGAAGTGCTCAGTGTGATCTTACGCGGGGAACTTTAAGCTCATTCCTTTCAATTATGTGCAATAATTAATGAATCTAAACGTTTTTCGTAAATAAACACATAAAAGTGACTGTTACAGTTAGTTATCGAGTGTTGAGAAAGGTATGGGACAACACTTTATTGTTTTTAAAACATTTAATTGTCGATTGGAGACGATAATTCTTTATTTTTCATTGGCAAAATGGTCAAAAACCGAAATGCAATCGCATAAGACATTTCTTAATTCAAAATTATTTATTTTTTATTTCTTTGTTTTTATTTGAAGTCTACATAAATAAATTCTTTATCCATGTTGTTATTTCATAAGAAGTTCTTTTGTATATTATTACAAAATTAAAGTGATTCACAATAGAAAATAAACAAATGTAATTATACCTTTTTTATTTATGTACTTTATATGATATGTATATGCACGTATATACTTTACAACTGCGCTACTCTGAGGACATACATCGAATGCCTCGTGTTCTGCGTATGCTGGCTATTGAAGCCTTGCAAACGCAAATAATACGGTCACTAATACGTTTTTTATTAATTAATTTATTCGGCGAAATTCGACC
>DWIE01000501.1:0-14723 GCA_018248235.1 Choaspes benjaminii | reverse complement strand
GAACATGAATATGTTCGACTGGGTCGGTACCAACGTCACACCTATTTGTGCCGTGAAACAGTAGTGTTCGCACTACTGTTACTTTCATACGCAGAACACGAGGCGTTCTATTTATTTTCTCAAGAGTGGCACCGCATCTGCGATGTCATGTTATAGGCAGCAGTAGCTACTTATCAGCAGGTAGAGTGCATGCCCGTGTGCTAATTCATAACATAAAAAAAATAAAAAATAGAATTTCGGTGGTAGAAACTATCAAGACTCGCCCGGGTGAGTACCACCGACCCACCTATTTCTGTAGTGAAATAGCTTGATCTGTACATCGCTTATCCATTTATAATCAGGTGCATCATATGCATATCATATCATTACATGTTTTTTTAATTTAAAAAACGTAGCGAATATCGATTGATCCGAGAGCGACAAATACGAGTATCCGATGAATCATTTAGCGAACATCTCTAGTCGGATGGCGGGAACACTGGCCGGCCGGCGTGCACCCGAGCCCGACTCGACGTCTCAAGCCAGTTTCCGCGCCGCCATCGCGCTGCCCGCACGAGTTATGTGCGCTCCCCCACCCGATAAATCAACTTTTATTCCTTTCCTCACCGAGTGGCTGTGATAGTCGATAAGTGATAGTTTTAGTTGTAATTTTCCGCTCAAGTTACCGAGGTTGAAACACACACAGAAATGTTTATAGACGAGAATGAGACGCCAGAATCATGGTGGGTGTCGGCGGTGCTGCGCACGATCCGCGCGGTGGCGCTCGTGTTCGACGTGCTCACGTTCCCCGTGCACCTGCTGCTGCAGCGGCCCTGGAGGAAGCGAGCGCTCTCCAGGAGGATCAAAGCGCGCATAATAGAGTCGACATCAAGCAGCGTGACGGTGCGGTCGGTAGCGGAGCCGTGCGAGCTGCACGTGCGGCTGGTGCGCGACGGCGTCACCTCGATGGAGAGCATGCTGCGCGCGGCCGCGGCGCGCTGGGGGCACCGCCCCTGCCTCGGCACGCGCACCGTGCTGGGCGAGGAGGACGAGCCGCAGCCCAACGGGAGGGTTTTTAAAAAGGTGAGCGGTCAGGCTGGTAGCCACCAATGAGGACTTTCGATGTGTCGCTCTTTAAGATCTTAAAGTCTAGCTACTCGTACCAATGGATGTGTCTTGGATAACATAGTAGGAGCCTCGATGAGACGAGCTGGCTCTGAGAGTTTTTAAATTTATATAGTTAATAGAAGTTGCTCACAATTTTTTTTAGCTATAACAAGGATTTTATCATGAATTCTCCCAGTTGATAATACTTCACTACACATCAAATTTCTCTTCACCCTCAGGTGAGTTAAGGTTGATGAGTTAAGGTCTCAACCTTATCAAACAAATCCACAACAATTTTCTATATTCAGTTTCCGAGTTTAGAATAACACAATTACTCCGCATTACGCGACAGATCTCTGAAATCCAATACTGCCGCAATCAGCTAAAGGCACTAAACAGTCTGCATGGCGACGTGGCCTTATCTGTGCGGTGTCTGTGGGTATCCTCGGCGGCGGCACGGCGCTGGCGCTCTGCCAACCCGCAAACCATTTGCTAATCCCACCAGTAATGAGCACCATCTGAACTGGTTACCGTTAAGGACTTAAGATTGGACTTAATTAGAATACTGCAAAGCTTGGGTATAATGTAGTTATGATTATGTAATCGGAATATCATTTGATGGGCTTAAAGCAACTTTGTTCTACATTTCGTTGATGCCATTTCAATATACCATTATATAGAGGGCTTTCATGACTATTTTTACGAAAGTAAATCACTTTTTACGTAATTTTAGATTACTTTTTTTGTGTTAATTATATGTGCTCTTTGAAATAAATATTAAAATCGCGTAAACAACTAAAAATAAAAAAAATCATAGTTTGATTTGCATGTATGTACATTGAAGATGTGCGTTTGAAACACTTATGTCTTATATTAAATTTGGTCCAATGGACAAACAGAATGAAATCTATTTTATGATAGCTAATATATTTTATTTCTTAAATGGGAGTAGGCAAACGAGCATGCAATCATCACCTGATGTTAAGTGACCACTGCAACCCATGAACTCCGTAACCGGCCTCAAACAGATATATTGTACCGTAACTTGGTCGCAGCTGCGTTGCTAATCTCGAGTGCTGCACTGGTAACCGTGTATCCCTTACATGCTGGCACCCACACCCTCCAAACTGAAACACAACTCGCAAGAGCTGCTTCACAGCAGACATAGGTGTGGTGATGGTGGTAGCACGCGCATTAACCGTCGGTGGGTGGGTCGGTCGCAGTACAACATGGGCGACTACGTGTGGCGGTCGTACGTGGACGTGGAGCGCGAGGCGGCGCAGTTCGCGGGCGGGCTGCGCGAGCTGGGCTGCGCGCCGCGCGCCAACCTCGTCATGTTCGCCGAGACGCGCGCCGAGTGGATGCTGGCCGCGCACGGCTGCTTCAAGCAGAGCATTCCGGTGGTGACGATCTATGCGACTCTCGGCGACGAGGCCATCGCCCACGGCATCAACGAGACGGAAGTGTCCACCGTGATCACCACCCACGAGCTGCTACCCAAGTTCCGCAAGATCCTCGCGAAGACGCCCCGCGTGGACACCATCATCTTCATGGAGGACCAGCTCAAGCCGACCGACCGCGAGGGCTACAAGCCGGGCATCCGCATCATCAGCTACAAGGAGGTCATCGAGATGGGCAAGAAGTCTACTATCGAGTCGGTGCCGCCCGCGCCGGAGGACACGGCCATAATAATGTACACGTCGGGCTCCACGGGCGTGCCGAAGGGCGTGATCCTGTCGCACCGCAACATGGTGGCCACGCTCAAGTCGTTCGCGGACGCCGTGCCCATGCGCGACGGGGACGTGCTCATGGGCTTCCTGCCGCTGGCGCACGTGTTCGAGCTGCTGGGCGAGAGCCTCTGCATCATCGGAGGCGTACCAATCGGCTACTCGACGCCTCTCACCATGCTGGACTCCTCCAGCAAGATCATGAAGGGCACCAAGGGAGACGCCACCATCCTGCAGCCCACCTGCATCACTACTGTCCCTCTGATAATGGACCGCATCAGCAAGGGCATCACGGACAAGGTGTCCCGCAGCGGCGAGTTCGCGGGCGCGTTCTTCAAGTGGGCGTACGCCTACAAGCAGGCGTGGCTGCGCCGCGGGTACGACACGCCGCTGCTCAACGCCCTCGTGTTCAGCAAGGTGCGCGCGCTGCTGGGCGGGCGCGTGCGCCTCATGATCGCGGGCGGCGCGCCGCTGGCGCCCGACACGCAGCAGCAGGTGCGCGTGTGCCTGTGCTGCGACGTGGTGGCCGGCTACGGGCTCACCGAGACCACCTCCTGCGCCACCGTCATGGACCCCGCCGACAGGTCGACCGGCCGCGTGGGCGCGCCCACCACCGGCACGGACATCCGCCTAGTCAACTGGGAAGAGGGCAACTACCGCGTCACTAACAAACCTTTCCCGCAGGGCGAGATAGTGATCGGCGGCGCGAGCGTGGCGGAGGGCTACTACCGGCGGCGCGGCGCGGAGGGCGAGTTCGCGGCCGCCGACGGCCGGCGCTGGTTCCGCTCCGGCGACGTGGGCGAGCTGCACCACGACGGCTGCCTCAAGATCATCGACCGCAAGAAGGACCTGGTGAAGCTGCAAGCGGGCGAGTACGTGTCGCTGGGCAAGGTGGAGGCGGAGCTGAAGACGTGCCCCATCGTGGAGAACATCTGCGTGTACGGGGACAGCTCCAAGACGTACACGGTGGCGCTGGTGGTGCCCAACCCGCGCCTGCTGGCCGAGCTGGCCGCGCGGCTGCCCTCCCCCCCGGCCCCCCCCGCGGCCTTCGACCAGCTGTGCCGCGACCCCGCCGTCGAGAAGGCGGTCGTCAAGGAGCTGGCGGACCACGCCCGCAAGTGTGGCTTGGAGAAGTTCGAGGTGCCGGCCGCCGTGAAGCTGTGCACGGAGGTGTGGTCGCCCGACATGGGGCTGGTGACGGCCGCCTTCAAGATCAAGCGGAAGGACATCCAGGAGCGCTACAAGGAGGACATCAAGCGCATGTACGCGTCGTGAGCGCCACCACCACTACCACCACTATCTTCGCCGCGCCCCTACAATGTGTAGGGTAGGGATGTTCCGTGCGTTTATCCGGTATTATTCTTGGCTGGTTAGCTCGTTTCTAGGTCTAAAATTGTGCTGGTTTTTATTTTTTGATATGGTTGTCGATAAATTAATTAATTTATGCTGCTATTTTAAACATTGACATTAGATATGATTGTATGATTATATATTCTCTGACAGTGATAGAGTATATCACTATGGTGTAGCTCTCTATGGACTGGCAGAGAATGTGTTATCGAGTGAGTTTTAATTTTATGATGAATATTTTTTAATAAGGCAGCTATGCAGTGGAATATTTTCTAAAAACGATACATAGTTCCGGAACATCCCTCGCCTAGTGGTCGGTAGTGGGACACGCAAAGCTCCGAGGAAATGAGCTGGATGGACTGATGTTTCTGCAGTGAAGTGTCTCGTTGTTGAATTGCTCTCGTGACCACTCGGTTCACCTTCACTTAGTTATCCAGTTCCGGTGTCGCTAACCGCCCCCTCGTTTTTGGGGTTATAAATATTTCGTCATGTAAAATATAGCAACTGTAATATAGTGTAGTCGTAACAATTTTCCATCCCCACGCGCAGGGGACCGAGATTAGACCTGGGTTTTTATTTTTGTATATCCTGAACATCACACCTAACTTAGGTTACATATAAATGATATTATTCGGTTACAAACAAACTACCAATTAATAGGGCTAGTTAAAATTTCGATTCGGTTCTAAGTTTCTATTATAAATGAATTGGATAAGAACTGTACATATAAAGTTATTTTATCTTTAATAAAAAAAAAATTAATCGTAGTGTATTTTCGTGATGGAAATTATGAGCGAGAGTGCGGAAGGACGATTGGTGTGTAGTTCTTGTCACAAGTAAAATATAATTGGATTGAATGTGTCGGAGGTATCGTTCGGTACAAAATGGAGGGTACGTGATAAATTGTAGATCTGACGCCCGGAATGGTGTGAGTGGGAGAGTGGGAGAGTGGAGAGTGAGTGGCGCGGTGGGCGGAGTTGTATATTTCATTTGTCGGTGTATACCGTGTTCTCTATCATGTGTGACTGTATAGTATAAAAACATTTTATGGTGCGACACTGGGCCGCCACCGCGCTGTGTCTTAGGGTCTTGTAGATACAGGCCTGGCGTCTATTTGTCTGTAGGTGGCGCGGCCGCTCGTTGTGTTTAGTACTTAGTGGGGACGCTGTGTGTGCCGCACGCGCGGGCGTTCCACTGCCTTGGATGTTGATGATTTGTTGCGGTAACTTATCAGCTGTGGATAGGGCATTAGCAGGGAGATTCTATGTAGCGCCTTGTTAATTATGGGCACTTATTAAAGTTATTAATTGTTTCTGTACATTTAGATAGAAAATTGAAAAGTTAAATAATATTGTCCCGGGGTTGAACCCTAATGTGAACCCCGGTTAAAAGTCCTGTCTACAACGCTGCTTTTATTCCTAACATTGTAATTATATTGAAGTGATATTCAAACAAACACACATACATTTTAAAATTCTACATAAATTTCCGTATATGTACGTAATACGTGCGATAGCCATTGCATGTGAAATATATTTCAACACTTGAATTAGAAAATAAATATTTTCTCTATGCCGAGCCCGTTGGAACGTCCTCGCGGGCGGCGCGTGCGCGTGACGCCGGTCAAACTGCAATAATACATTGTCTATTCATAATGTTCTTGTCTTGTCTAATCACGAGATGCATAATCTGTTAACCAAATAATGATTTTAGGCGGATAAAATTATGATTGTCGCTTCTAGTTTGTATAAAGGTCATCGGTGTATATTCTATATTGAATATCTTCTTTGTTAATTAGTTGTATTGTGAGAACAGTGGAATAGCTAAAGACTGTAAGGTTACTGTTTACTGAGCGGTCCCATTTATATCCGTAGTCTCTTAAGAATAAGGTTCAGATTCCATTGGATAAACTATAATCTGGCAGCGTGGCTCTGTTCGCATCGGCATTTCGTAACCTAACCACTTCACAATATGCGAATGTGTAAATTAAATTCAATGTGATTATCAATTTTTTAATGTTATTATAATGAAATTCGTAGAGGCAGGTTACTCTCTACATTCTAACAGCATTTCGATGTCTATTAGCATTTTGGGCATTTATACCCCGCTCCTAGCTGCGTCTCTCTCGATGCTGGCGTCTCTCTCGCACGGCGTCGGGAGACGGTGATTGTACATAGTACACACTCGGCTTGAAGTTTTAATGAGGAGTTTAGCTTAAGGAATGCAAGTGGTTTGTTATTAACGATTAATATTAATGCAATGTCTCGTTAAAACTTCGAGCTCGTTATTAAATTCCATTGAATGTATTTAAATACTTGAATGTTACTATAATAGGTAGCATCATATTTTTCGATGTAATAGTTTTGAATAAATACGCATTGGCTATTTCATGGTCGTCAGTAGGAGTTATTTGCTCACTGTTTGTTTTAAAATCTTATAAATTTCAAGTGAAAACCAATTTTGTATTATTTATTCAATAAATGTTAATAAAATCGTATTTGTTGTATATCTTCTTCATTGTACCCTGTTCCTCTATTCATGTGTAAATCAATCCATAGGCGACGGTAACCGCTTTCCATCAGGCGGCCCGTCTACTTGTTTGCCTTATAATATAAAAAATGGAATAAAGCTACTTCATTTTATTGTACCATATAATTCCTGTTTATATGAGTTTTATATAAATTATATATTTATATAAAGTCCTGAAGCACTGGCTCGTAGTTCACCTGATGGTAAATAGCTACTGCAGCCCCTAACATCTGACATCACAGATGCGTAGCTACCTTTGAGGATAAAGATAGAGCTCTTCATGTTCGGCATGTGCTGGTTATCACACCCTTACGCTGATACGCAAGTAGTGCGAACTAGTGTTCTGTTTCACGGTACAAAAGATGTGACGACGGTACCGACCCGAACGAACGTGAAGTTCTAGCACCCCTAAGGTTTTCCTGACACAAAATAAATTAGAAAATTTATCTCGATGCGAGAATCGAACCTGCAACCTCATCTTTCGAAAACTGGATTATAATTACACACAATAATTACGTGCTGATTTGAAAATCAACTTGAAATATAGTAATGTATAAAATATATTTTACTAGAGTCAAACATTTCTAGGAGTATTGCAAAGTACATGATGATGCTAGGGACTTACAAAACAAAACAATTTTGCGAAGGTAATGTTTATTTCTTTAGAAAACACATTGTCGCAGAGTCAGAGTCACATTTGCAAACAAAAAAACGTAAAAATTAACTTATTCTGTGTAACATTGGTCAACATTAGGTAAGCGATTGGCCACTACGCCTGCCTACATCGTGTAGGTATTGCTTTCTTTGTAAAGAGTACATTTGTAGAATGTGTGTTTGTTAAAATATGTATCATAGACATTATTTTAACTAATAATCATCCTAGGTTTTGCCCGCGACTTAGTCCGCATACATTTCGTCTTTACACACATTTGTTTAATAGCCTATTTGCTAGCCTGATGTATATATAGCACTAGTATGTATATTCTGATCTATACAGAAGGTACAAGTGCAGAGTTCTAGTCTATCTATTTTCGAGTTACATGTAGGAATAATTTATTATTCAGTACTAAACTTTAATTTCATTATACTAAATATATGTTGTAGGAGTTATATCAGCAATGAACAAATCTAGATGCAAGTAATATGGACGACAGAGCTGTGCAAGAAGGAATCTTATGCTAATTTAAAAAAATAAAATTAAAAAAAAACTAATTTCTATTTATAGAAATGAATAAGGTTGGTTATGTCACAAACAAGGCATTTGCTTTTCAATGGAGATATGACAGAACAGAAGGATTCCTAATCACTGGAGGGACGCGAAAATGTTGAAGGTTCTGGGGCTTAACACGAGACGAAATAAAAGCATTTTTACACAACAAACTTAGCATTTAGCAATAATTTTGGAACCCAGATATTTTTAGGGGCGCTTGGGCACACAGCCCCTCACATTTGCCTGCCAGTGTTTCCAACCAAGAATGGTGCGCGAACGAGTTAGTGTTAGGACCTTCTACATCATTGCTGGTAACTTCAAACAGCAACATGAATATCAGGATGTTAAAACCCTGTGAGACCATCTTAAGAGTCACTATGAAGCAATATCTGCTCCCTACAGATTTTAGAAGTCTAAAATCTAACAGACCTGATCATAATTATAATCAATAACATTTTTTTAATAAATGTCACAATAGTTTGGTACGCACATTAATATATAAATTTATCTATATGTAAATAAACAATTTGCCAAGCTGAATTTGCATGGATAATATGAATTTCAGTAGAATATTAGTGGTAGAACAATTTAAGCATTCTCAATTTGTGAAGAAATCTTCTATACTTAGTAGTAATATTTTGTGTGAGAAAATATGTATAAATATATATGTCAATGTCGTTTGTTTTAAAGCATAGGTTCCCAACCTTATGGACTACCTACCTTTACAAGAAAAAAAATTTACGCCACACTTTACTTAATATTCAATTATTACAATTCAATATATATTTCATTTCATTATCTAATTTTCTTCTTTATGTAATTAAGTTACATATGTAATTTATCTAATCCTAAGTATTTTATTATATTACATTTCTAATTAGGTTGGTACGCCGCGATCGACCCCTATTTGCTTTTGGGCTCTCTACCGCCCCCACGAAAGGCTCCAACGCCCATTAGGGGGCGGCACCGCCTACGTTTGGAACCTACGATTTAAAGCAACCATCTCAAGACTATTGAAGCAATAAATTGGTACGTTATCAAATGATAACGATGATAATAACTTAACAAATATAAGGTAACAAATATTGACATTGATAAAGCGACTGGAAACATAGTGTTAATTAAAATTGATAATAAATTTAAAAAGAGAACTTATAATAGGAAGTATGAAAGAAAAAGACAATTCAAACTACAACAGAACACATTAGCAATATGTTCGAAATTGTTCTACCAGTAAATCGAAATCCAATGACATAGTATTTTATAAAAAATATACAAGTAACGGTAGTATACACACATATATGTAACGACGTTAAAGACTAACATAAAAGCGATAGGTAATGGGCTTGTCTATCAACGAAAACGTAAAAAATTGTTTACAAACGTAAGACGAAAATGGATATACACGAACGACGAACGTTTATTTTCACGAAGCAGGTCTCTCGTCGAATCGTAAACATAGAATACAATGTCATCGCTATCAGTCGGTGCGGGCGGTGGCGGGGAGGCGCTAGGTGGGCGCCATCTTGCAGAGCTGCCGCAGCTGCATGATCTTGATGTCGTCGGCGCCGAACTTGACGACGCCCTCCTGGTTCTCGATGGAGATGAGCTGCCCCACGGCCTCGCGGTCCTCGCCCGTGATGACCTTGACGCGGTCGCCGGCCTGCGGCAGCACGGGGTCCAGCTGGTGCGCCGGCAGCGTGAGCGTGCGGTCGTCGTGCGGCAGGTACAGCGCCACGGCCGCCGCCGACACGCCGCGCACGGCCCCCAGCGCGCCCGACGCGCGCACGCGCACCTGCAGCTCGGGCGCCACCCACTCGCCCTCCGCCTCGCCCTCCGCCTCGCCCGCGCCGCCCGCCGCGCCCGCGCCCCCCGGCCCGCCCGGCCCGCCCGGCCCGCCCGCCGGCGAGGGCGTGCCCAGGTAGCCGGCCGCGTACGCGGGGCTGGGCGACGGCCGGTACGGGCTGTACGTGTGCTCCGAGCCGTACATGGTGCCCGGCGTCTGCGGCGTGAAGGGCCCCTGCGAGTAGTCGTCCAGGCGCAGGTCCAGGTCGGGGCGCGCGGGCGTGCCGGCCGCCGCGGGGTCCCAGGCGGGGTGCGCGGGCGTGCGGCCGCCGGGCTCGTGCGCGGGCGTGGCGGCGCCGTAGTGCGGCGTGCGGCTGCCGGCCTCGTACACGGGCGTGGCGGCGCCGTGCAGCGGCGTCTTGAGGCCGGCCTCGCGGTACGTGGGCGTGTGGCTGCCGGCCGCCCGCGGCGTGCGCGCGTAGCCCGCCGGCCCGCGGCCCGCGCCCGCCGGCCCGCCCGCCACGGCGATGTGCCCGCGGTCCACGGAGATGGTCTGGCACGTGGTGTGCAGCTCCACGCGCGCCGTGGAGTCGGTGGCGTCCTTCACGATGCCCACGTTGCCCTTGTAGGGGCCGCCCGTGATCTTGATGGTCTGGCCGATGAGCTCGCGGTCGCGAGCCACGCCCCCGCGGCCGCGGCCCCGCCCCCGCGCGCCCGCCCCGCGCCCGGACGGGTGCGCGGGGGACTGGATGCGCGGGGACATGAAGCCCAGCGCCAGCCCGTTGGAGGCGGCCGCGTTCTTGGCGCCGCCGGCCAGCTGCAGGTGCCGCGTCTTGCACACGAATATCCCCCCGTTGTCCAGGTACATGCGCGACTGCAGGAACGCGAAGTTCCTGTACAGGTGCTTGATCTCGCCATCGCGCCCCGCGTGGGGCCCGTCGATCACCTTCACGATGTCCTTCTTCTGGATCGTGTTCTGCTCGGAGTCGAGCGCCACCGTGAACCTGTTCTCCCTGCGCTTCTGCAGCGCCTGCGGCTTGCACTCGATCACCTTGCCTTGCATACCGAGCACGTGGAAGTTCTCCTTCTCGAGCCGAACTATCACCCCGACGGTCTGCGGGTCCAGCTGCACCATGTCGCCCCACTGGAACTGTCCGAGCGAGTCGACCCCGGTCGCCATGTCCGAGCATAGCTGTAAGTCTCTCGGCAGCACCTCCAGCTCGTGCATCGTCAGATCCGACACCAGAACCACCCTGTGCGGCTCCACCCGCACGATCAACCCCGTGTCTCCCTCGTACCTCCCGGCCAACACCTTCACGTGATCGCCCTGCTTGAAGTACTTTCTCAACTCGTTAGGTTTGAACACGAGGGCGTCTTTTAGAACCTCGTGTTTAGGCATCACTGTGATCATGGAGCCGTCTATGGCGATGATCCTCGCCTGCAAGTTCGCCAGATCCCCCGAGCACACCTCGACGTTGTCACCCATTGAGAACGAGTGTAGGCTGGTCGGATCGTCCTTGGACGGAGCGGCCAATTCGATATCGATCCCTTCTGGCTGCTCTTCGAACCTCTCCAACTCGGTTAGCGTAGGTTTAACGCCCTCAGCTAAAATGGCTGGCATGGGGAAGTTTTTGTACAGGAAGCCCTTTCTCGAATATCTGTTGCCTTCGAATATTAAGAAGTCACCGTCAGAAGCGACTTCTCCGCCGATGGAGCGAATAGCTTCAGGGTCGAACGGCTTCGCGGCCGGGCGCCTCTTCTTTTTCCTCTTGGCTGCCTCACTTTCGCTTTGCACTGTCCTCAGAGCTCCTCTCAACCGTGTGTAGTCTATTCTAGGAAGCAGCTTCAGATGCACCTGATTCTGTGCCAAGTCAACATAGTCCACTTGAGCTATGTCATCCTTGTATAAGCCTCGCTTTAATCGTACCCATTGCTTCGGTTTCAACCCTGATTGTTCCTTGACTACTCTCAGGACATCCGTCATCTCCTTGATGGGAACCATGTCCTGTTTCCAGATACCTATTCTTAGAGTGCCTACATTGTCTATGAGGTTTTTGACGTGGGTCTGTTTGTATGCTTCAATATAAATGTATCCCTTGACACCCTCCGGTGCAACAACGGACTTTATTTGATAGGCCTGCTCGGTCGATTGGTAGGTGATGAACTTCCTCATGAGCAGCAACACTGTCGCTTTCTCCTCACCGATGCGACACTTCACCATCCACAAGTTGGGATCTTTGATGCCGGGCAGGAGGGTTTGCTGCGTAATTTCATCGGACATCTCCTCACCACCTTCGCCGAAGTGCCTAAGAGCTGCCGATTCATCTGCATACTTATTTCTGAGGTATTCCTCGATTTCTTCCTCCTTCTGCGAGTCCCATAAGTTGGTACCGCGGCGCCGCCCTTCGATTTCTCTCGCGGTGGGCCCGATTTCGTCCACTTCGTTACCAACGATGCCCATTTCTTGGGCTCCCTCTTCCCATTCATCGTCCTCGTCCACTTCATCATCCACCTGGAAAATGATAGATAATCTAAATTAATGAATTTTACTTTACACCTATTGTACTGCCACGATACAAAACTAAAATTTCACATACTATGTGGCTACTGAATACATAAATTGTCTGAATTCTGTTCTAAAACCTAAATAAAGTCACAAACCAACCAAAAACTTATTGTTTAAAAGAAAAGGCATCATTCCTTAAGTTTGAAGTAAGCCTTAATCAAAGGCTGTTGTCAGATATAATGGGCTATCACGGTAATACGTCACTGATATTAGTTTAATTGTATAATCTTATGAGAGACAAGCTTTTATATAGCCTATCATTTTTTTTTATATGTTATGAAATAGCACACGGGCTTGCAGTCTAGCTGCTGGTAAGTAGCTACTGCAGCCCATGACATCTGTAATCACAGATGCGATGCTACTCTTGAGGATATAGATCGAACGCCTCGTATTGTGCGTATTCTAGCTATCACCGAAACACAAGCAGTGTAGAGTAGTACTTCTCCGGGGTCGTTTTCTTCATTACTGAAGGTGATGTCTGTAAGAGTGCTAAACTGCATGGGGTGTTATTTCTTTCCATCTCATCCGATTTTCTGCTTGACTGTAGTGCTTGATTTGAATTGTTACCACCCGTTAAAGGTAGCTAGGATAATATCAGTTACTAGAATTATCTGTATGCTATATAAAACTTATTTTTTGTGGTTTATTTTACTATAGTATTTTGTGTTATGGTACAAACTATTCCATCTTTAAATTCATATTATGACGATCTCCATAGCACAGACGGTAATGAGCTGGTCTGCGAAACATTAGGTCGCTGATTAGATTCCCATGACAAGAAAAAATTTCTTTTTTGTTTGTGTCTGGTAAACATTACTGGTGGTAGAACATTAATATTTGTCTAGGTCGGCACCACCGCCACATCTATTTGTGCCGTGAAATAGTAGTATTTTCACTACCTGTGTAAGGGTGCAAGCTGGCATATGTAGAGACGAGGCGTTCGATCTCTGTCCTCAGGAGTAGCACGGCATCTGTGATTAAAGATATCGCAGGCTGTAGTAGCCTCTGACCATCAGGTGGACACCAAGCTTGTGTGCTACTTCATAACATTAAAAAATGTTACCAGATGAAAACAATGAAGATGAAGATCAATAAATAAAAAGAATCTGTTTGTAGCACGGAATTCAAATAACATAAAAAATATCGAACAGTCATTCAGACATCGTCAATATCAAGATTCCTTTCATTCGTCATGACAACTCGGCTTCGGTAACAAATTTCCCCGGATAATATTTACACCGGGCTTCAGCGCTATCAATCTTAATTATGCCGTAAAGTGATATTTTTTTCCGAACTCCCCAACGTCAATCAAGCTGATAGCATCTGATAGTACCCTCAGGCTGGATCTATGTCGAGTTTATCTCTTCCGCTTTCTGTGCCATCTTTACAATTATGTAGCATTTAAAATTCTTTATAATACGAAGTAGTATATGTGCATGTAGGCCACTAGCAAGTGGGTTTTTCAGGATATCGTTACCGACATTGTTATTGGTACGGAGCTACTGGTGAGAATTTTGTTTTTAGTAAAAAAATGTGTTGTAAACGAGCATGGAGTTCACCTGATGTTACATGACCACTGCAGCCCATGACCCCCGTAACTGCGTCTAAGTGGACCCATAGTTCTGTGTAAAAACGATCACAAGTGTGGTGCTACTGTTGAGGTCTAAGTCGGTCACTTATTGTATCCTATGTGTGATGGTTGTCACACCCTTTAAGCTGAAACACAACTCAAAAGAGCTGTTTCACAGCAGAAAATTGGTGTGGTTGTGGTACTTTTCAAGGCGAACCTGGATAGATTCGACCCATGATTTTCGTTTCGATTTAATTCCATTTAAATTTTTCTTGCATATATTTTACTTCATCTATATGAACGGATACGTTGCGTTCTTTTTTATGTTATGAGTAAGCACAATCTACCTGCTGGTAAGTAGCTACTGAAGCCCATGATATCTGAAGCTACCTTTAAGGATAAAGATCGAACGCTTCATGTTTTGTGTATGCTGGCAATCACAGCCTTACACTGAAACACAAGTACTGCGATCACTACTGTTTCACGGCACAAATAGGTGTGACGGTGGTCCCGACCCAGTCAATGATATTCATGTTATACCTGTTAAAATAAATGTTTACTTAGTGAACAAATGTCGCCATCTGTGAGATGTCTAAAAGTTTATAGAGTCATTGTACATACGACGCCGGGAGAGGTCGCTAACTAGCTCTACATTTACGAGTGGAATCTCTACTACCCTAGCGAAGAAAGTGCTTAACAAGATTAACTTTGACTGAGCAACAAACTTGCAGCTTTTTAATTTTTAACTGAATTTACTGATTTCAAAGTACACTTTGAGAACTGTCTATTGGATTAACTTAAGTTGTTTTTTATGAATGGATTCTTCAATTCATGTTTGTATATAATACTTCGTTACATGTATAATAATAAACAGTTCATAAAACTTAAATTGGTGGCGTT